>CAUYSK010032231.1:0-16529 GCA_963575035.1 Avahi laniger
AAATGTTGGCGTGGATGCGGAGAGGTAGGAACACTCATACACTGCTGGTGGGACTGCAAATTAGTGCAACCTCTGTGGAAAGCAATATGGAGATACCTTAATGAGATACAAGTAGAACTATCATTTGACCCAGCAATCCCGTTACTGGGCATCTACCCAAAAGAGCAGAAGTCGCTCTATGAAAAAGACACAATGATTTCTTTAGGCCCAGGATATGGTCACCATGAGGGAAAGGTGAGGTGAGGATAAGGAGGTGTGGCTTCTTAGTTTTATACGTAAATGGCCTTCCTGGATCTCCAACAAGAGCTAGATTGTGCAATTGTTAAAGCAGGAGACTAGGAGACAGGGCTGAGACTGGAGGAGGGGCTTGAAGATTGGGTGCAGGTGTTAAATAGCCCTCAGGCAGAAACTAGCTACAGAGGCTGCTGACCCTGGGCAAACTGGTTTCAGCTGGCTTATCAGCTCTCTCCTTACATGAACTTTGGCTAATGATAAAATTATTTACTTTGCGGTTTTAAAGTTTCTCCACCCTTGAAATCACTATGATAATTCTGAGACAACCATATAAAGTATAAAAATGGAAGGGAATCCAATTCTAGGAATTACTGCCAAAATTCTCGGTAAAAGCCAACCCCTTAGCCTTGAATATTCCTCCCCTCAATTAGTAAGACTTCAAAAGACCAAAAACCACTTCCTCTCAAGACAGGTGCTCTGTTTTAAGCCAGCCTGCTCTCTTTCTCTTGCGCAAGTACTTTCATTTTCGATTAAAAAAAAAAAAAGCTGTTGCTTGACTTACATGGTGCACCCTGAAATTCTTTTCTCCTGATGATCACCAAGAACTTGGAAAAACCTCCACTCAGAGCTCACTAATACAATGAATCAAAGGCTTTTGTTTCCTTTTTTCTGGGTAAACGCAGGTTTTAGCTCAGGCAGCACCCCCATAGACAAAGCATAATCTTTTTTCAAGCCAAATTTATTAGTCCTGTCATTAGAGAATATCCTTCCCATATTTTGGCCTGAGTTCTCTTTTGCTCTTAAATTCCAGAGGTTTACTGGGTTTTCATAAATTATATAATTTTGCTGGTATTTTTATGGGAACTTGTAAGAGACTCTATTAGCAATAACATGTATATTAAAATGTTAACTAGATATCTAGTATTTAAATGTTTTAAAAATTAATCTTTTTGAGCACCAGTAAAAATATTAGTGATCCAAGAAATAAATGCATGTATTATGTTTGTATTAAATTAATATAATTAAATTTTTATTAAATATGTTATATTTTAATAAAATAATAAATGGTTTTTAAACGGGCCCTAGATCAATGTGGGAATAGTTTTCATAAATCTGATTGGGAAATTCTGATGTCTAAGGCTAATCCATTGTCACAGGGCAGCCCTTATAGCCTACACTGGCTCAAGAGTTATAAATACACATGGGAAACTGAATGAAGATTTTCAATTTCTCATCCTCTGACTGAGTGACATTTATATTTGAAAATGCCTCTTTTCTTATTTTTAACAAGATATTCAACTTGTAAAAATAATTCTTCAACTTAGTATCTGTGCAACAGACTTACATTTTTTCCAGAGAACAAAATTTCTCACAGAATAGCCATAAAGGAAACTCCCTGAGCTATAGTGGGATGAAGGATAAATTAAATCCCAATCCTGGAAAACCAGTTTTCTATTCTATGGCACAGGGTTAAAGCCAGAGCATATCTCTGCCCCTGAGCTACATAATAGGATACCACATCAGAAAGCCAATAGGGCACCCGTCTACTTATACCCAGAAATTGTGTTCATTCCCATTTAGTCTCCAGAGCATCTGATGCCCATTGCCTCTTCTTCATGGCTAATGAAACCTTGGTTTTGTTTGGGATAGCAACATGCCTAGCCCACTTATGCATTATAATTAGTCCAAATGAATCTTAAATGGCAATACAGGATACCTCTGGCTAAGACCTATGGAGAAGTCACTGAGCGTCATTTATGAGAAAATGTTTCTTTCCTGATTCTGGTAGGTGAGGACAAACTTTATGAATATAGTTCCTTGCTCTTACTCCCCCCGCTCGTTACCCGTGAGGTCAGGCACTGGTGTAGCCATTTTGAATATGAGGCAAAACCATGAGGATGAGAGCCTTTGACTGAAAATACTGGAAGATAAAAATAGTAGGAGCCTCAGTTTCTACCCTGAGCAGCCAAGCAAACACCAATATCTCACCCCTCAAATCTTTTGCTGTTTGTGAATAACAAACCACTGTGTCCACGTCCTGTCAGTCAGATTTACCATACTTGCAGCAAAACAAGTTCCTAATTGGCATGGTTCCAAAGATTTTTTCTCTGTCTCTATCTTACTTTTGAACTTTAGGAATGACTTCTACATGCAATATTAAGTATTGTATTAAGTATTAAGAAAGAAGGAAATTTGAAGAGAGTTATAGCTAGTTTGCAGGATAAAACATCCCTGGAAATTTTTGTTCTATGAGGAAAGCTCCCCCTTCCCCACTCTCAAAATCAATAATTTTGAGAATGGGCATTTGATTTTCATTATCTGTGATAATTATGTGCTGTACAACATCCAATGAACATTGAACTAGTGAATACTGAAGTACTGCTCCTAGGGTATATGTATAAATATGTATACATATACATGTGTATATACACACATATATAAATACATATACATATATATGTATGTATACACACACACACGTGTACACACACACTCTCCTATAGATTAGACTTTTAAATCCTAAATGCAACTTATCCTGGTAAATTCTATTTTCTTTATTTTACAAAAGAGAAAACGAAGCTCAGAAGCTTTAAGTTACTTGCCTAAAGCTGTCCCACTAATAGGTGGGAGAGTCGAATTCAAATCCCATCCCATCCAAATGGCCCTGAGCCGGAGCTTCTTGAACTGCACTGCACTGCTCCCAACCTTCTCCATTCCCTGGTCATCTCTGTATCAGGCTGAACGCAGGTCATCATCTTCATTGATCTCAGCTAGGAACATGGCAGGTGATGAGAATTAAATTTTTCACTGTTCTGAGCATGTCTGTGAATGACTGCCACCCACAAGTATAGATTCTAGAGTTACAAATAAATGTTGGTGAACAGGCAAATTGCAAATAGAGAATTCCCAAATAATGAGAATCCACTGTAATTGTACCTTTGTTCTTTTCTCAGTAAAATGCATCTGGTTATACCCATTTTGAATGTCTCTGCTGACAGCTTTGCTATCTAAGTGTAAGCTGACTTCCAATCTGCTTTTCTTCATGAATGACTTCTTGTGTTTCCCTTTAGCCTATGTGCCTGGATACATGAAAACAGGTACTCATACACATAGACACAGACGCAGCCATATAATAGCCATACTATATCATGTTCTCTAATGCATAAACGTGCCATTCAATTACTCATTGACCCGATAGACAAAGCAGGAAGTATATGAAAGAGTCAATATCCTCTCTACTAAAAGGTAGTAAAAATGAAGCATCATAGTGCTTGCTCAGAGGTGAGGGGTGATGTGAAGAAGGAGTTACTGTAAGTGGGCCAAGTTTTCTTTTGAGGGTTATGGAAATGTTCTACAATTAGATTATCATAATTATTGCGTCCTACTGTAAATATACTAAAAGTATTGAATTGTGCATGTTAAATGGTAACATCGTGTGCTATGTAATTTATAGCTGAATAAATTTGTTAATAAAAACAACAAGATGCATCGGGTACACATGCACAGAACAATGGGAGGACCTATCTTCACTGGTCAGGAATTTACACTTGCTGCGGGTTTTCCATGCACAGTTGCCACGTTCTTGTGCGACTTTATTACTCACCTGTCACAAGAAAGCTGTAAACTCTGTGTGCCGGCATGTGTTGGAAATGTCTATTAACTTGTCAGCAAATGAAAAGGGTGAAGGGTTTTCATCTCTGCAGATGAATTGGAACAGGTGCATCCTGTCTCTGAGATCGCTAATTAAAACTACTCAGGACTTATATTTATTTTACATGAAAAAGAGTTTTACATGTGTTTGAAAACTGTATGGAAATATAGCTTTTACAAATTTGACTATACAGTCAGGCTTTATTTCTGCTTTATATCATTTCATGAATAAAACCCTTGCTAGGGTATTTCTCACTTTTGGATTAACTGGTTTGTTTTATATTCCACATACGCGTATAGCAAATGTAAGCTATATTTATTACCAAGAGGATCTGAATTAGTTTGGGCATGAATATATGCTTTCAATTTGTGCCATTTGTATTCAACTCCATGGAATGACACTGATATATTTTTATACGTAATCTTTGAAGAATCTGAGGCTCTGGCCCTTCCAAATTCTGTATATTTCTTTATTCGTAGCTCAAGGAAAGGGAAGTAAGGTGCATGGAAAGGAAAAGGAACAACTACATGGGTCTATATTTTACATCCTTGAAAAGAGTCTGAATCTGAGTGTAAGAAAGCTTGTATTTGAAGAACTTATGAAATTTTAAACAAGTCACTAAGCCTATCCATCCCTTAGATACTTAATCTCTTAAAGCTAGCTCAAATGTCACTTCTTTCACAAAGCTTTTTGAGATCTCTTTAGCTGGAATCAATATTTCCTTCTCCTACCTTCCCATGGAACTATTGCACCACTAGTGTATTGTGCAGCACATAGGAGGAGGTGTGCAGAAGGTGGCGAGTTGAGAGACAATGCGATACTGTGGTGAGGGTTTTGATCCAAAGTCAGAGTACCTGGGTTGAAACCCCAGTCTTACCACTTACAAGCTGTGTAACCTTGGAAAAGATTTTTTAAATTTCTTGTTTACTAAATTCAAGTAATAATGGTGTCTGTCTCACTTGGTTTTGTTGTGAAGGTTAAGTGGGAAAAGTCAAGCAAAACACTTTGAAGAACTTCTGAGAGGAAGTATTTAATAATTGATCCAGAAAGGATGGCTGTTGCTATTATTTATCAGGAAGGCAGGGTAAAATAGTAAAAAAGATTTGAAAAAGGACAATTAAGTTGAGTTCTAATTCTACAAGCTAGCCCTGTGATGTGGGAAAATCAGTTAACTATTTGAACAGTAATTCCTTCCTGTATAATGTAACTTAGCTCAAATAGGGGTGATAAGGATCAAATACAGTTGAGTGTGTGAACATGTTTTATCAGTGTCAAAGCACTGCTTAAGTGTTAGACATTGTTTGGAGGAAGCTGAGTGTTTGAAAGATAATATATAATTTATAGCCTATTAGAATTGTATTTAAATTTTGGCATTATCATTCACTAACTTTGTGGCCTTAGTAAATTACTTGTCTCTGTCCATCAGTGTCTTCACATTAATGCTAAGATAGGATTGCAATTGTAGGCATTAAATTAAATGATATTTTAATTCCTGGATCCATCATCGAGTAAATAGCAGGAAGCAAATCACACAATATCTTTCTTTATCACAGTTTATTTTGTTATTTGTATATATGTCTGTCACTGATCTCTTGGACCCAAAAAGTGCACAATACTGTGTTTTGTACATTCCAGAACCTCTCGAATGAATCCACACAATACAAAAAAACTTCAGCCTCAGCCTCAGCCTTGAGCTGCTAGCTAAGTACTGGAGCTGCAGCTCACCTACCAGGTTTAGACAAAAAACTGATAGGTTCTGGAATGGGTTTGCTTTCTCATATTTGAGGTTTCATACAGAAATGAAATGAATCATCAAATACAAAAGTACCGTGACAATTTCCAAGGCCTTTAATATAAAGATATTTTATTGTGCACTGGTTGTTCCTATGTCAGGGAAGAGATCACTCCTTCCTATTATCTGGCTTGCCTTGCACTTTTCTTTAGACTGGAGTTGCATGTGATATCACAAACAGAATTCCCTGGCACCATGAAGGCCATGGCAGGAGCAAGCAGTCCGTGTCCTCCTATAGCCGCCATCTTGAAGAGGGAAGGGCTTCTGTACCTCAGCTGGCTTGCTCCAATGTAATCGCTAGGCCACCAGAGATTTCAGGGAATCTCTAACTTAAGGTTATCAACACTACTCCTTCCTCTTGCTCCTCAGCCCCAGTGGTTGAGAAGTGATGTAGGGAAGAGGCCAAGCCTTGCCTGAAATGGTTCCTACCTAGCTAGCTAGATTCTGTCCTGGTGCCTGCCTGCACTTGGCAGGCTTAGGAAGCAGATGGAACGTAAAAAGGGAGATCACAGAACTTGGACCTTGGATTTAGATGGGGGAATAAGAAAAAAAGGTGTGAATCATATGTCAATCAGGGAAAAAAAAACATTTAATTTCTCTACGTAATTGTCATGAGAACAGACAGGAACTGCAAGGTCTTGACTGACAGTGGAATTATCTTAGACCCAGCTCCAAGTAACCACTGGTGGCCTCCTAAAAGTAGCTCTGCAAAACCAAAGATCACTTCTGCCTGCCTTTCTGACAGCTGTCCCAGGGTTACTCATTCTTGCAAAACCTTTTCCATGCCAGATCTGCCAGTTACCCACAGCCCCAGCCCTCAATGCTTGGCAAAAATAGAAAACAAATGAAGAATTATTAACGTAGCAGAAAGTATTTAATGGCAATGGCTCTTTGTGCCAATACCTTCATCCCAGCCAATTTGACCACTGGCTGATATTAATAGAACAATGGAATGAAAGTCAAAAAGTAAGAAAATAAAATAAAAAAACAAGGAAAAGAAGAAAAACTGCTATACTTAAGTAATATGGAAAAAATCATGCAATCAATTCAAACTCAACTAATAAACCCACATCTTTCCGGAGCAAGAGACCTGGATCGTATTCAAAGTCTTGCTTATATGTGCCCACAGGAAGCAACGTTATAAATATCCCCTGATGTACCTTTTTTGAGCAGCTGGCCGAGCCCAGGGAGTATGAAGCATTAAACATTAATTTTCCCGCCTTCTGGCTCTTTCCTGCTCTGTGTCTTCTCCTTTTCTCTCACTCTCAAGGCAGAAGGAAACTGAAGTCTGAGTTGCAATGTGGAAAACAAAAGAGCTTCCACAGCTTGCAGCTTATTTCATCCAGGGAAGCAGCACAGACTTCAGGTGCTCAGGGAAGCCATCTGTAGCTCTCGAGGCGATGAAACAGGGTTGTGAACGCAGTGCTTTCTGGCCACTCTGCTTCCAGCTGGAAAGACCACTGAGGAAGCGGCTCTTAAAGCACTTTCTGCAAGATTGCCTCCATCCATCCCATCTGGTGTTTTCCAGTGATGGAGAGTTGCCTGGATTGTCCCAGAAACTGAGCAAAGGGCTGCCAGGGTTCCCTCCAGAGAGGCACAGAAATGCGAAAGGAGCGAGGACTTGTGTTTTCCAGGTGAATCATAGAATGCTGGCCTCATGCCTGTCATGCGCGGGCAGCCTGAGCCTGGGGCCGGAGTGGGGCTCAAGCACAGGTCTGGGGCGACTGACAGAGAATTGTCCTGGGGGTACCAGGCGGAGAGAAACTGAGACACGTAGAGCTGCTTCTGAAGTATGCAAACCTGAAACGAAACCCTACTAGAGGAAATCACAAAACAAAATACAGCAAGTTTTAGCTAAAAACTTGGATACATAAATAGCAGGGCTGAGATGAAGTAGAAATCTCAAAGGTGCTCAGAAAAGAAAGTGTGATAATGGCCTGGAGAATGTGAAAACGAGATGGAGAGGAGCTGAGGAGAGAGACAGGAAAGGGAGTCAGGAACAGAGGGAGAGGTGTTCACCTGCATGGCTCGCTCTGGGGAGAGGGGTCTTTCATCTCCCTGCCCACTGTCTATCAAGGCACGTGGGAGAACAAAGGCACGGTGTGCTCTTTGTGTGATTTGTATCAGTTTTTTCCAGCACCTTCCAGTTGAACCGAAGCCTCCATGTGGCACGCTGACAATGCTCTTTTCCTTCCTCTCATCTGGCCTGTTCTCTAGACTTGTCATTATTTTTCAGGCCCTACATGTTGGGTCCCTTTCATCTTTTCTCAGAAATGATTATCGTTAGGCCTGTTATGTGAAAAGGTATGACATAGCACATAACATCCGCGCCCTTTCACATAGACCTCCTTGAAAAATTCATTGTAATACTAGGCAGGGACCTTCTGGGTTAAAGTGTGTTTTATATTATTGTCACAAGATAAGTAGGAAGGCAGATCCAGAGTATTTACCTGTGGGGCCCTGGGGGGAAGGGGAAGGGAGAAATCTGAGAGCTGAATATGAAATTATCATATAATCTGGTTTATGCATTTTTGGAGAACAAACATCTTTGTTTCTTTTTTGAAAACTTTATATGATTTACTTTTAATAATGACTCAAGATGTTTTACAAAAAAAAAGAACTTGCTAAGTAATAGGCACAGGTAATAATTAGAATAACACAGATGGAGAAGGATATACATATACCAAAAATATAAACTATTATAGTAGCAAATCATTGTGTTTAGCTTCCTGGTAGCCAAAGCAAAAAATATTATAGGACATTTAATTAATGGCTGAGAAGCAGCATCATGTTTAATGGAGAGAAACAAATATTTTTCTGGAAGTGAGCTCTAAAATATACTTCACTGTATTTAAATACCTTTATTTAGATATATAAGCATGAGGAGTGAACAGAATCATTGGAATTAGTTACGTGGGTGGCTCTGGGAAACACCCTATCTCTATAAACACGCGCTCATGTGTTTGTGCACGTATGCAAAGGCACCTAGAGCACAATGGTGTCCCGCTAGAGAAAAATACATCTCAGAGTTAGGACGGGGGATTTTTGAAAACATGTCAGCTCTCCCCACCCACCAGAAAAATCCTGATTGAAAGAGTATAATTGTAAGGGATCAGTTCTCCAGAATACAATTGAAATAAACTTTCCCTTTCTACATCCCCCCCCAGTGAGAGAGTCCCTGCTGGGAGAAGTGGAGAAACATAGCAGCCACTGGAACAGCCTGGCTGTTCCTTAAGCTAGGCAGGCAGGATTTGCAAGATATATTTGACCTTTTCGGGATACTTTCACATCTTGCCCATATCCTGTGTTCATTCTGTCTCACTAAGGGGTGCAATATTCTAGTTTCCACCTCATTGCCCTGACCACTATAAATTTTTTTTTTTTCTGAGATGTGCATCTCTAGTTTGACTCAAAAAGTTCTTGTTTTGAAGAACGAAAGAATACAAAGAATTTCTTCTTTCTTTAGATGGTCCTTCCAGGTAAATCCTCTTCTCATGATTTGAGTGGAAAATTTAGTGATGCTCCATCCCATCACTATGAGGCTTTTAGTAAAGCTCTGAAAACCTAATCCTAGAATGCAGAGTCTGTGAACAAAGGATGTGAAAGAGCATTCAGGCCATGATTTAATACTGACTATCTACCATTTGTTGATGTTTACTAAGGGCCAAGAATATATAATTTTACCAAAAATCTCTACTATGAGACCAATATTATTTTCCTTGTTTTGGAGTTGAGTAATCAAGCCAAGGATGGGAGAAACAATTTCTCCATGTATCATACACCAACTGGATGATAGAGTGTACTTTGGTCATGGGCTCCTCTCAAAACCCATTCCCAGAACCACTGTATTACTCTAGCTTCAGGCTTTCAGGAGCACCCTTGAGTCAGCCATAGGTCTGTCTGGAAATTATTAGACTAAACTTAGGCTACCTCTTGTATCCCTTTTGAGAGTCATGGTCCATCCTGTCCCCTTCAGGATTTCACACCAGATACAACCTGTTTTGGAAAGAACTTGAACGCAACGTCAAGGGCATTCTCAAATCTGAGACCATGTTCCAAGAACATCTATGCTCCTGATCAAAGGAAACAGAGCCTTACTCATGGATGTCATCTCTCAACTTGAGAGTGTCTGTAGGTAGATACTAGTTTTGCTGCTGGAGAAGCATGGACCCTGGTGCCATAGTGTCCATGTCCAAACTCTGTCCTGCCACTTATCAGCTGTGTGACCTTGCCCACAATACTTAATAATAGCTCTATGCCTCAGTTTCCTTTTCTATAAAAAAGATTATGACAATAGTGCCTATATCAGAGATTTCCTGCAATGATTGAACTTGTTCTTATAGGTATAGTGTTTATAAAGTACCAGCAGAGTAAACACTCAATACGCTAAAGTTATCACTATTTTTAGTCGAAATTAATCCATTTGTCACCTTCGTTGGACATCACATTCATCATGTTCTTTTTCTCACAACCATGCATTTTAGGGAAGACCAGTGAGTCCAGTGACATCTCAGATGCCAATTAAAGGAACTCCCTTTCAGGAGTCACAAAATGCAAACCTTTACCACATGACAGAGGAAAACTCTACTTACCCTCCAAGCGTTGCTGTGCCTTCCGGCTCATAACTCAGAGCATCTGAATGAGGGACACTTTCTCTCTGTCTCAATCTCACTCTTTCTCTCACTCTCAGAAACAAACACACATAATTTCTTAAGAAATTTTTTTTTCCATATCACAATCTCCTTTTTTATGTTTCCCAATTTTAAATTTAAAAGACTACCTGTGCTGGAAATTGTTCAGTGATGTTGATTTATGAGACTTATGCAAAAAAGGACAGTCTTACCGATGCACAGATCTATTTGCCAAGGCAGCAGTGATTTATAAAATGACAAGCTAGTGACACTCATATAAAGGCAGCTTTCACGTGGCAAGTGTAAAGGCAAAAAGAAAATCTGCTACCAGTTGAGTGACAAACTCTTTTACTATTTTAAGAAGAGTATAAATGCCACCCTAGCTTCAACTCTATGTCCACCCTCTGGAGACTGTGCCATCTTTGATGGGGTGCCTACGGTGAGTTTGTCTTTTCTGTTCTTTTTTTTTTTTTTTTGAGACCGAGTCTCACTCCGTTGCCCTGAAGTGAGTGTTGTGGCATTAGCCTAGCTCACAGCAACCTCAAACTCCTGGGCTAAAGCAATCCTACTGCCTCAGTCTCCCGAGTAGCTGGGACCACAGGCATGTGCCACCATGCCCGGCTAATTTTTCTATATATTTTTAGTTGTCCAGATAATTTCTTTCTATTTTTTTTTTTTTTTTTTTTTTTAGTAGAGATGGGGTCTCGCTCTTGCTCAGGCTGGTCTTGAACTCCTGACTTTGAGCGATCCACCCGCCTCGGCCTCCCAGAGTGCTAGGATTACAGGCGTGAGCCACCGCACCCGGCCAACGTCTTTCCTGTTCTTGATCCCTGAAACTTGGTGTCAGGTTGAGGTGGCTTGTCTTTTTCTAATCATTGTTTATTGGTCTGTCATCCATGAACTTCTCTAAGCTTTATTAAAGCTCTATACATTTTTTTACATTTTTCCATCTAGATGACCTGCTGGAGAAGTGGTATATAATATCAAGCTTCTTCCATGTATCCCAGAAGAATGTATTTGACATTCGATGATGTGTTATATGAAAATTAGCCTGGGGAAATTAGACTATGCTTATTAGATTTTTGGTCCATCTTCCAGCCCCTTAGCCTCAATCATCATTAGTCTGGTTTCATACTGAAGCTCTTTATTTCATCTCTCAAATCAGTTATCATCTCAGAGTAGTCTTTCTTTCCTGAGACTCAGTCTATCAGACCACAGACAAGAGTCCCAGTACGTCTCCAGGACTTCCCCTGACAATGCCATTAGACAGGATGGTTACACCTGCAAATTGATCAAACACTGTCAGTAGTGAACTATCCTGGCCTTTCCGTGACTACAGAACATCATACATATTGAATGGAAGTGCATTGCATAACTGTTTTCACCTGTGACTTCGGTTGCAAGTGCACTCTTGCATTCTTTCCACTTGTGTTTGTCAGGATAGGCTTGATTATAGCCACAATCACATTGGCTTATGTTAACACACATTATTTCTTGCTCACACTGCATATTCGCAGTGGGTCAGGTGGAGCTCCGTTTCACATCATCTGCATTGTCTTTCCTAGGACCATGTGAATGGACTAACCTCTCTCTTGACTCTTGCTAGTCTTGTGGCATAATGAAAAGGAATAATCGTCAACTATCTACTCAGAGGTGACATGCATCATTGAGCTCACATTTCTTTAGCCAAGGCAAGGCACATGGAAAATATAATTTTCCTTTAAGAAGCAGCACCACTGGGAAGGAAAATGGAATATTTTCTATACCAGAGAACTTTAAAGAGAAAAGATCCCTCACACTATGTTGAATACTCAAAGAAGCAGGAACGAGGTGACTACTGCAACATTCTAAAACTTAAGTGTCTGCGTGAGGGGTTGTTTGAGAAAAGCTATTTTGAAAATGAACAGAAAAACTGGAAATTTCTAGAAAGAAGGAGGAAAGCAATAGTACCTACTTACTGCATCTTCATTAGGTTTACGGGTCAGGAATTTTGGCAGAGCAAGAAAGAGATAATCACTAGTTTAAACAGTTAGACCCTCAGAGAATCTTCCCAGAATAGTTTTTGTGAAGGATGACAGGTATCAATAAAATCAGAGAAACTGAGCTGTGCTTGAAATCAACCCTTCCCCAGCCTGAGGATCAGAAAATAACAATATTATATTCCTCTCAAGAAAGAAATTTCCCCACGTGGTGAGTGAGAGATACGACTGTGGGGTGGGAGTGGGGGCTGACGGAGGAACGTGCTTTGCAGTAGGCAGACGCACCGGACGTTTCCATACAGAATGGAGAGTTTCTTTCTTTCCAAAAAGAAAAGCATCAACTGACAGCATAAATCACAGAGAGAAAAGAAAGAGAACACTAATAAATGGGAAAATGAAAGAAGTTAAGGAGCTGGAGGTGAGCAAAGAAAATGGGATTCCAACCAGGATAAGACAAGCAGGTGCACCAAAGCCCAGAGAAGAACTGGCAGATGGTGAGGAACCGAGTAAAGGAGAATACTTTTCTTTTTAACTGACAAACCTTAGCAGTGCTAAAAGGTCATCATGAGAATGGTGAGATTAGCAACATTAATTTCTCAATTCAACAGACATTTTCAAATCTTTCTATGGCAGGCTCTGTGTCATGTTTGGGGAAAGAAAAGTTGAATAATGCACAGATTCTGACCTCAATGAGCTTATATTCTAGCAGGGGCAATAGCTGATAAACAGGCAATGCATTACTATATGATTTAGTACCAAGAGAACTACATGCAGGCTGCAGAGGAGTGGCACATAAGCCAGAGGGAGAAAAGTAGGGAGGAAGACCAAGAAAGATTTTCTGGGATGGTTAAGCTTGACTTTCCTATTGAAAGATAACTAGGACTAACCTAGATGAGGGCAAGTTGGAAACATTGTAACTGGCAGGGCGAAGAGCAGATGCAAGTTCTTAGAGACAGCAGGGGCATGCGATGGAAGGTCACAGGCAGGAAACTCACCGTAAGACCCGTGTGGCTTAAGCTGATGGGATTGGGGGAATGGTGACAGAGAGCACTCAAGTGTGAATCACAGACGGGGTCCTGATGTCAGTTCTACCACTGGTCAGCGGGAAGTTGAGCCAACTTCTCTGGGCCTCATTTCACATCTAACATTACAAAAGGTCTAAATAAAGAGTTATTAGTGGAGAGCTAGAGATCTGGTAGCACTTTTTAAATTAGGTGTTAGAGCAAAGGGATTAAGAAGAGAGATGCTGTGTCCTAGAGAAGAAAGGGGCTCCAAGGTTGCCCTGGTCATTTTTCCCCAACTTCCCACACTCAGCATTGCTTCTGGCCCCTTCCTGAAGGGATTGCGATTGGGGGATTATTACCACTGGAGCAGGCTTTTTCAGTGACAGCCACTTTCATGCTTGGAAAAAGCTTCCCTCAGACTATGCTGAAAGCTCGTAGGTGATGAGTGAAAGTCACCGCAGCGTCTTGCAATGGCCCCACGGGGGAGTGATGGATTTGCTTGTGCGAGGGACCGATTGCAGAAAACAAGCTATGAACATCTCCACACTGGAAGAAGAAAGATGAAGCTAAAAGTAAAGGAACATGAATCACAGAGAAAGGTGAGGAGAACATGTTAACAAATGGAAAAAGAAAGCGAGTTGGGAATTTGAGATTGAGGAAAGAAGAGGAGACTCCCTCATGGTAAGGGAAGCAGAGAAAATAAAGCCTAGAGAGGAACTGGCAGGTTGGGAAGGGACCAAGGTGAAGGAGAATGTATTTTTCACCCATAAAGTTCAGTAGTGCTTTTAGAATTGCAAATATGCATTTAAATTTAATAATACAATTATGGTATATTAAATGTCAAATGACTGTTACAGAAAAGCACTTAAAATTAATACATATGCATGAGATAAATCCTTGTCTGGTTGTCAAGGTCTGAATTCAAAGTTATATAAGCCAGGCTTTGCACTGAATTTTGTTACATCTTAAGGTTGCAAGGATCTATGAATTTCATTGGTATTTAGCAAAGAAGCATGAGCAAAGATTAGTTAGAACTGAGAGAAAATGTGGGACCTTGGGGCAGTAAGTAGCAAAACCCAAATGCTATTCAAATCCAAAGTAAAACTGAAGGCAATAGTGGTCTGTATCACTGTTGTCATCATCACCATCACATCATCATCATCGTCATCGTTGTTGTCATCACTATGGATGAAGTGGCTGTTGAGGTGCCTAAGTGTGGCTCTGTGTTACCAAGAAGTCCTTCCTTCTTTTCTTCATTTCTGTTTTCCTTCTTTCTGTTTTCCTTCCTAGCTTTTAATGAAAAGAAGTTATATTTGTCTTTTTTAATTTTTTTAATCATATAGATGCAGTTTTAATCATAAAGATATGGAATAAATATGCACATAAGAAAGAATGAAAGTTCCCTATCACCACCAATATCCCCCTCTCCCACCAATTCCTCTTTTTTAGAGATAACCACATTGTGCTGTTCCAAGCGTTTTCCTTCAGGAAATTTTTTCTAAAAACTGGTAGACTACATCCATATGACCAGTTAGTTTGGCAAGAACCAAACAATGAGCAGACAGAGCAAGTCTGCTTCACATGGATGTATTATGTGCAGGAATGAGCTCTAAGAGAGGATTGCCATCTCCCCATGCTTGGGGACTAATATCCTGAAAGTCTTTGTTTTCTAAATATTGAGGTCAAACTTGTGGTTAAACAGGGTGAGTTGAACAAATGCATCTACTTCTGTTCTGAAATGTGAACATAGTGACAGTAAACGGATTTTCTAGGAGCCAAACGAAGAGTGACAAAGCAGCAGAAACACAATTTTACAAGCTAGAAAACAGATGGATAGGGATAACAGACCCACAAATGGGAGACAGCTCAAATCTGAGCCAGTAGTGGGGAAAACCCAGGGGTAGGCTGATTTATACAATAGAACTCTGGCAAAACTAAAAGTTTAGGTACTAAATAGTTCTAAAAGTTAGGTGCATTTGTGTTTATAAATAGCAGAATTAATTGAAAGTGGTGGAGGATTTAATCACTGTGGTAGCAGATCGAACTAAACAATAATGTGAGAATGAGAATTTCCCCCAAATTTGGCCTACCATATCATCTCGATATGAAGTTCACCTGTAACCAAACCCCACCCAAACCCCACGCTTATGAGGTTCAATCAATATCTTAGTGCTTTACACATAAACATGAATGGGAAACCAAAGATCGTGAGATATTTATAAAACGTCTTTGGAGAAGGATTGCCTAGGAACTTCCTGTCATCTGGTCTAATGTTTTTCTGTAAGAAAACAGAAAGTAAGGCAACTAGATTCTTATCTCCTTTTTTTAAACACCTCTTGACAATTGGAGTAATTGGACAGTGATATCCATTGGTCCTCATTTATAGTTCGAGAGGACCTAATCTACTAGTAATTGGTAGTCACTGAGAAATACCCCTTTCTTCTCCACCACTGGTCTGTACTTGGACAAAACAATAAGCCTGGAGAAGCGTAGTTTCAAGTAGACTCAAAAGCAGTCTGTGGAAGCAGCAGGCAGTGTTGGAAGATCCACTTGGCTGAAAATATAAAGGCTTATCTGGTTGGTTTTACCAGCATTATAAATATCACTTTGATCTCCATTTATCTGTCTCCTATATCTTATGTCTCAATTATGTCTGAAATTATAGAAGAGTAAAAGGATAATCTGTATCGTCTTTCTAAATCTCCAAAATGTCTAAAGTGAAGGACAAAAAGGAAATCAGAGAAAACAGAATAGTCCGAAAACAAAGAGTATGGTACAAAATGATGGCAACAATAACACCCAATCGTATACTATAATTTCAAGAAGTAAAGAGAAGATATAGCATGTATATGAGAAGGTTTAACATTCAGGAAAAATTATTCATTAATCTTTAATTGAGGATTAATCAAGTATTAATCAAAAATATGAAAACTAAAGTTTAAATATCAGTACTTATTTTGGAATATAATGCTAAAAATGTACAATAAAGAGACAAAAATGTCAGGTAATAAAGAAAATAGCCAAAAAAAATAGGAGATTGGTCTATAAAGTAGAGAAAGAAAAAAAACAGAGGGGAAATTATTAAAGAAATAAATCAAGGGCCGGGCGCGGTGGCTCACGCCTGTAATCCTAGCTCTCTGGGAGGCCGAGGTGGGCGGATCGTTCTGAGCTCGGGAGTTCGAGACCAGCCTGAGCAAGAGCGAGACCTCATCTCTACCAAAAATAGAAAGAAATTAA
>CAUYSK010032234.1:0-14535 GCA_963575035.1 Avahi laniger
CGTGGCGTCAGCCTAGCTCACAGCAACCTCAAACTCCTGGGCTCAAGTGATCCTCCTGCCTCAGCCTCCCGAGTAGCTGGGACTACAGGCATGCGCCACCATGCCCGGCTAATTTTTTCTATATATTTTTTAGTTGTCCAATTGATTTCTTTCTAATTTTACTAGAGATGGGGTCTCGCTCTTGCTCAGGCTGGTTTCGGACTCCTGAGCTCAAACAATCCGCCCACCTCGGCCTCCCAGAGAGCTGGGATTACAGGCATGAGCCACCGCGCCCGGCCAACAAATACTTTTGATGTCAGTTAATTTGCTTTATTATATATCTTTAAGATTTTCACATGAGATATATACCTTCAGTGATTCTGTCAAAGCAGGTATAATATGGGGATTTTAAAGTGGCTATATGAATATTTTTTCTTACAGTCCAAGAAATACAGTCTAGGCAAATTTTTGGTCTTCTAATAACTAGATCTTGTTTTCTGGAATTCACTGATTCTCACCTTATTTTTCTGATTCATCCTCCAAAATTGTGACTGGTCAATTAAACTGATACTTATTAAGCACCAAACATTCATTCACTCCTACATTTATATAAAAATCATGTGCTGAACATCTACCATGTGAATAACAGTCTTTTAATTTCAGTAAGAGATATAATTAAAAATAAATTATTTGTACCTTAGGAGAATTTACAATCTCATGGAGAGAGAAGGCATTAGATAAATTAAAGAATATCAGGCTAAGTTAAGCGTTAGATCAGTGCGAGAACTAATGAGTAGCTTGAAAGGAAAAGAGGGAGAAACCTCTATGAGTTGGGCTAGTCAAGAAAAACATCAAGTTGAGAATGGCGGTGTGGAATTCATGAACAGCTTTGTACAACTTCCATAGAATCTAGAAATACTTTGGTTCTAGACTTCCCCTACTCCAACCCTTTCACTTTACTGATGAAGAAATTGAGGCCCAACGAACACAAGAAGCTTAGCTGAGGTTGCAGTCAGGTAGTGGATGAGGTGGAGCTGGAACTCAATTACCCAGATCATTCGTCCAGGTGCTTTCTATTTGAGCAATTTAAAAGATGGACTCATGGACCAACACAGATCTTTGTTGCTGATCTTTCTTTTCTTGCTGATATTTTCAAAATTTTAGGTTTGAAGTTTATGTTTCTGATTTATTATGCAAAACTGCTTTACTGTTTACTAAGGGAAGAAGTGACCATTTATGTGCCATTTTGTTGAACTGTGACAGTGATTTTCACTGAGGGTAGCGTGATTTCACAATTTAGAGTAGGGATATATAAAAGAAAATGTTTACCAACCCCCACTTTTGTCCTTGACCTTTCATGATCCTAATGACCTTAATTTTTTCCCACCAAAAAGAAATCTTTTCAACAGCTCTCATACACAGCTGTATTTTCTTGACAAAGACTACTAGGAAAGTAGTGTTGGAAAAGTTCAGTACTGCCTCCAATCTCAGACTTTATCTTTGAAATTTTGCACACTGAGTTAAAATATTGCTACATTTGTGGCCTGGGATTGTCTCTGCTAATTCCATATGAAGTAAGAGTGCCAAAGAACTCTTAGAACTCCCCTTGTGAATTTGCTTTGCGAGCGGTTCTGGACTTGGCGTTTTAATCTCTCCATCAGGATCAACGTGATCCTGTGTTAAAGCCAAGGTCAAATGGGATAAGCAGTTGAACTTTCTCCTTCGTCTTGCATGGCTCGTTGAAACATGTAACCTTTATAGGCTTGGTTTCTGCTTTGGAGGGGAATCTGAAGTCCAAGCAGATGTTTCTTTCCTTCTTTTGAAAACCCCTTTTCATTTTACTAGGCATAGTGTCAAAGAAGCAATTGGGGGTAGATTAGGTAGGAGGTGCAAGGTCAGTGTTTTCTTTGCTAATATTGCAAAATAAGAGGTTTTTGTTTGTTTATTTTTATTTTCTGCCAGTTGGGCCACTGAGAGCAAGTCGCTGATTCTAAAGACATAGATTTTCTTCCTGTGTCAGCAATGGCTATGGAATCAAGGTACGTGCCCCAAAGCCAGGGCAGCAGCCACATAATCCCCTTCGGCTGGCGGAAAATAAAACCCCTAAGCAATCAGCTGCCACATTTTCAGGCTTTTTTTCTGCAATGCAGTCAATGTCAATGACTCTCTTCTTCCACAAAATACTCTATTATTTTTGCTACTAATAACCTATGAATAAAACAGTAGCTAAACTGCTGTTCTCCTTCTAATGCAGTTCTATGTTTTCTTAAATGAACCACCATGCATGCAATGTCTTTAACTACAAGTGACATTTATGGTCAACTTTATAGCTCTGTCATTTCATGTGGCTCACTAACAAGCCCCTTAAAATAACTGTCCTTTAATAACCTCAAGTGTTTGGCCTTTTGCTTCAGAGCAACATGTGGAACAACCTATCAAACTGGCTGTGGTGCTCGAAGGCAGAATGCTGTATGTTCAATTCTGCTTTTCTCTGCCTGAAAGCAGTAGTTTAAAACTTCCAATTCATATTTTCCATAAAGCCTCTGGGGTAAATAATTCCCTAGCGAATTTCATGGACACAAAATCATGAAAAAAGTGAAGAATGGAGGACACATAAATATTCTAGAATTTTATGGTTGGGAAAAGATGCTTACTGCAAAACTGCAAATTGTTGCTGGGTACCATGGCCAAGAATCATTGCCAATTTGGTAAAAAAAATAAGCATGTCTGAATTCTTTAGTTAATTATTTCTTCTTGTTTTACTCTCTTCTAGTAGCCAACATTAGCTCCCCATCTCTTTGCTATTAACGGGGAAGTACTGCTAAATCTTTGACCTAGCAAAGATTTACATCACATGGGTGTAATGCAGGTGCTAGACAGAAGAGGGATTTTCAACCCTCCTTGCACATTAGAATCACATGGTGAGCATTTAAGAAATACTGTTGTCTAGGGCCCAGCTCCCTTTCTGATTGAATAGGTCTGGTAGTGAAGTGGGAAGACTGTGATGTTGGTTTCTCCAATGAACCAAGGCTGAGAACCACAGCAGCCAGAGGATATAGAGGGTATTACCTATGTCAGGGCATTTCGACTGGCAAAGATAGATTCTCCTTTCAGAAAAATACATAAATAAATAGAGTTATTATTTTTTCACTGTGTTTTCAACTCATAGTTTACGAGTTGAAAAATTTTGATGAAACTAAAATCAAAGCTGTGTTTTATTCCTCATGAACAAAAAATGTCTAGTGACATAGTAATTATTTCTATTAGGTAAGAGAGTTTGTTCTTTCAGGATTGCCTGTTATAATGAATTTACAGGAAATGTTTGTAAACACGAATCAATAAATCTTCCTTTTGGCCTAAGCTAATTTGAGTTTCTTCTGTCATTTGAAATCTAAAGATTTCTGTTTAAATGTGGAATAGACAAAATTTTTTTTTAGACATGGAGGAAATGAGATTGGTGATTGGAAACAAGCAGAGGCTTCATATAAAGGGTATGACCTGAGCTAGAAGAATTTAGATTGAAGAGAGACAGAAGAGAATTTTGAGTGGGAAACAATTCAGTAATTTCTCTGGATCCCCACATGGTTGGGGAAGCAATTTTTTTAACTAGTAAACATTCATAGATTCTGTATCTAAGGACAGTGGTAAGTACTAAAGTTAACAGCTACTATTGCAATGTTCTTTCTTAACCAGGACTGCAGAGTTCCTGACAGTGCGTCTTTCTCTTTTTTGAACATTTTATACTTTTTCAGTGCTTTTGAATTGAGTATATGAATGTTTTCTGCTATCATTTGAAATCATGCATTTCTAGCTGAGCTCTTTGAAGGTGGTTCAAAGTCTTTGATTTTGTTCTTACTTTGCAATGTGTAGCACAGTGCTTGGACCATAGCAGACATTTAATGAATACTTATCAAATGACTTTATAGACTGAGGAAGAGGAGAATGAAATAGTGACTTGATACAAGATAGAGGACTAGCTCAGTAGATGTTAGTTGAATGTGGCCTTCCCAAGACTGAAGACAACAAAAAAAAGTTATTCTGAAACATTATGGTCCATCTAAGTACAGAGAGAAAAGAAGATCTAGAATAAGATAATGAGCTGAACAAGTTGCTAAAGATCTGTGAGAAGTTCTGATATTTCCTTATATATTTGGCTCATTTTAAGTGCAGGCTTCATGGTCTTTGGCTGACTGTGAGTTACGGCAGGGTAGTCTGATGCCAAAAGTATGTACTCTACACTCAGACATATTCAGGTTCAAACCCTAGCTCTGCCAATCAGTAGCAGATGATCTTGTCAAATTGTTTTTTTTTTTCAGTTTCATTATATCATGTATAAGTGAAGAATACAATTATACTGATCTTTAGAACTTTGAAGAGGTTTTGAGGAGATAATGTACAGTATATATAATAGGTGGACAATATTGTCATTTGGTTATTTTCATAGATTTCTAGAAAAGACCATTCTGTGAAGGACCTAAGTGAGTGGACTTTTTGTGCATTTTCTGGGCATGCTCTGGCCACTTCCTCTCTGGGCCTCTGTAAGTCATGGAAAGGCTGTGAAGATTAGATGCAAAGCCAGGGTTATTATAATTTAGCTCCTTACATTTGTGTAGAAATAGTATAAGGCAATGGAAAGAGAGTGGTGATTAGCATCTTTTGCCCTAGGTTCGAATCCCAGCTCTGACATTTATTGCTTCCTATTTCCTCATCTGCCAAATATGGGCCCCAGTTCCCTATTGATCTGCCTCTCAAGGTTGCGTTGGGCAAAAATGACAGAGCTATTGAGAAAGTAATTTCTCAGGAAAGGGCCTCCAAATGTAATTATGAAAAAGGAGAGCACATTTCATTCTTCTAACTTAGAAAATCTGGAAATAGAAGGGGAAAGGCCCTAGTTATTGAGATTCAGTCCAGGGATGGTAAACATGGAAAATGTGATAGAAAGGATACCATTCTATTTACTCAATTCTTTTCCCAGAGTTAGACTTGGGACTAAACTATTATTCTTGGGAATAAACATGAAGCTCAAAAGTATCTTTGGCTGCATAGAAACAGAGATGACAAAACACCCTAAAAAGAATATTACGATCTTATAAGTGACATCAAAATTCTCACATGGGCACAGTGATCCAGCAAATTATTTCTTTATTTGAACATAATTACCTACCTTGTATCTGACATGTTTATAAAGAAAACCCAAAGCATTTAGTTTCCGTTTGCTTTTGTTTAGGTTTTTTTTCCATTGTCTTGCCCTGGTCTAAAGAAAGCCTGCACATAATAGGAATGGCATGGAGCTATTTTAAAAAACGCAGCTAGAGGAGGAGCTAGAGCCTAAGAACCGCCACTGCAGAAGTAAACAGTGTCTACTTTTATGACTTGACTTTCATAACAATGGGACCCACAGAAGGCCTCCCACCCGCCTCACGCAGGGCTTCACTGCCCTGTGTTCCGCCTTCTGCACATATCCACCCACAAAAGGCACCTATTGCTACATCCACTTCCAGTGCCAGGAATGTTTACTTTTCTCCCATCATGCAGGTTTGGATACACTTTCTTTTTGGAAATATATCAAAGTCATTCTCTAGCCTGCGGTCTAGAGGGCAGAAGAGTTTAGTCATAGCTTGGTCCAACTTCTGAACAACGATATTAAGCACATGATTTCTGAAATGTTTACATTAGCTCTGGCCACGCCGTTTATTGCAATTGTTGACACTAACACTGTTCGGTCCAGATGACAGAACAAGATCAGTAACTGAGATTATTTTTTGTTGTAAGTTCTACTCACAGTTATCCTCAAACTAATGAAAGCCAGAGTGTATTGTGTTCTCTGATCACATGATCAGAAAGCCAAGCTTGTTAGGGACATTCAGAAAAGCTTTATTTTCCAAGGTTAACAAGTCATTGGGAGAAGATAATGTGAAAATAATGTGTAAGAGGTAACTTGCTTTCTTTGGTATATTTTAGAGGCTCCTCAAAACTTGTATGTAGAAAAAAGTGCTGTATTTAGTAGTGTCTGCTTTGCTATTACTTTTAGAACTCCAAGGATATGGATTGTTTTTGGTATGTAAAACCAGCATTGAATTCAAGTAGTTTTCAATCAGCTAAAAAAGCTTCTTTATTTTCACAATTTTGGCTCTTGTAGACATGGTTTTGGAGCACACACTGCCTGGTCTTAGAAATATGCATAGAAAGAACCTTGCTTCATTTTTCCTTTTGGCTTTCATTTGTTTAATATTACACTAATGGATGAGTTGGGCCAACTAAAGAGACAGAAAAAAAGGCAAGTTAAGAGAAGGGTGATTTTAATTAACTAACTCTTTTTAAAGCTGCTGAAATCTGTCCCTTGGATTTGCAATGCTTTACCATTAGAACCAGATAGCTCCTGAAGAATTTTACTTTAGATTTTTACTTTAGATTTTTCAAAAAGTAATTTCTTTAATCAGAAAGGAATGATCTTTTTAAAAGTTTTTCTGCATTGCCCTTGAGAGATAGGTGTAGTTTTTTATATTTACTTGAAGAAAATGATGTGAAGGTATTTGTGTACCAGTATGGACCTTATTCCATTATAGAAAACAATATTACAATGGGAAGTTAATACGTACAGCAAAATAATTTTCAACTTGTGCACCATGGAAGCTGTATGCTTTGCAACAGGATGATAATGTAGCAAAGGAATTTGTACAGTAGCTTGTGGTTTACTATAATAGGATTTGAAATGCATCTGTCTAAGTAAAGATTTTGTTCTCATCTACTAAGCTTGGATCATCGAACATTTGATGTCTGAGAAAGGCCTGTTTGGTTCTTTTTAGCGCAGTATCATTAAAGAATATACATGGATAAAAACTCTTTTGTTTAGAATCCTCTTTCATGTATCCAGCCATTAACTGTATTAAGTTTATCCTCTAAAAATTTTGCTATTGTATTTTAATTTTTAACGTATATGAGTTTCTCTCAGCCACTTAATATAGTAAATATATAGAAAAATATGTATTCACCAATGAGGCTAGTGTTCCTCAAGTGAAATGTCTTCATTTAAGAGAAATTTAATAAATAATGGTAAAAGCTGACATTTACTGAGTATTTATTACTTGACTGGGAGGGTGTTAGGCACTTTACATGTTATGACAAACAGAGTAGTTAGTTTTCCTGCATCCTGTTTCCTTTTCTTTCTGTAGCCCACTGGTTACATTGCCATCCTCAATTGCAATTATGTGTGGCCAGGTGAGTTTGTTCTTGCCAATGGCATGTAAATGGTGATGGGTATCCTTTCTAGGTTTAGCCCATAAAGTCTCCTCAAATGTGATCTCTGTGCTCTTTCCTCTTCTACTGTCTTGTTGCAGACAAGCATGATAATCTTAGAGGTGATTTGTTGGAAAGTGTGGGGTTACGAGATACAGAGTCTTGGTTCCAATATTCCTGCTTAGAATACAGCCTCCTGATAATCAGGAATATCCCTTTAGTATTGTATGTGTGTGAAGAATATATTTTTGTCATGTCAGAGTCATTATATACCTGGACATTTATTTATTATAACGGCTAGTATTACTTCAATATGCATATATTAATTCTCCTGTAAGCTCTAATTCTTATGCTTTACATTATGTGTATAAACCCTTTAGGACTGAGAAAGTCTTGTTTGCATACTTGGCTTTCAATAAGTTCCAGTATTTACTAACCTTTGCTTTTAATTTGCTGGTTGCACTTAGTGAAATTCTTTGTGTGGTTAATTGGAAAGTTTTTCAAAGGAAATTGAGACTTATTTAAAGTTTTATAATTTCAAGTACTTTTTTTTTTTTTGAGACAGAGTCTCACTGTGTTGCCCGGGCTAGAGTGCCGTGGCATCAACCTAGCTCACAGCAACCTCAAACTCCTGGGCTCAAGCAATCCTTCTGTCTCAGCCTCCTGAGTAGCTGGGAACACAAGGCATGTGCCACCATGCCCGGCTAATTTTTTCTGTATATTTTTAGTTGTCCGATTAATTTCTTTCTATTTTTAGTAGAGATGGGGTCTCACTCTTGCTCAGGCTGGTCTCGAACTCCTGAGCTCAAACAATCCGCCCGCCTCAGCCTCCCAGAATCTCAAGTATTTTTGATTAAAAAAGAGTTAAAAGAATTATATCACTAAATATGCATGTCTAGTATATATATATGGTACTCATGAATGTTCATAATGTTATCTAATAATACTGTAGTATGCATTTTTTCAAATCAATGGGTTTTTTTCAGTTTAAATTATTGAAAACATATTAACACAACCATTTTTGTTCAACTTATTTTCAATGAACTATTTTATAGTTTCGTTCATAGGAAATCTTCAATTATTTTAAATCTGATGAGGTCTGTATTTTTAGATCTCTGTGTCTCATTGTCACTCAAGAGACTGCAGGCCTTCTACATCTATCAGGAAATTGCACTGTAACTGCATCATGTTGTTTGGATCATTGGAAAAGATATGTTGAACTGTTGCCATAATATATGCACAATCAAGTTAATAAGAACAGTAAATGCATCACAGCATAATATGATTTTAAATTTAGAGACTTTGCATGCTTATTTAAAAAAAAATAAGCAGAAGAACCAATATAAGAAGTCTTGGAAGTTAAGAATGCAGATGTCGAAAGAGAAAAATCCTACTGCTTAGTGGAAAAACTCAAACATCCATTAGATAAAGAATAGCATTCTCAAGGTCCAAAACAAGTAGTGCAGTGCATGAAGGTATTGAGGAAGCTCACAATCTGTATAACAAAATGCTTGAAATACCAGAGGAAATACACTTTTGCTATTGTATTATAAAATAACATATTTATTCATGGCTAATAACTAAGTATAACATTCCATGCTAAGGACCAAAGTCCTTCATTTTCTTTTTGAAACATTGGAATGGTTTTCCATAATAAAAAACAGAAACAATAACTGCTTCTCAGCAACAGAATGATGAGTTTGTTTCACTGCAAAGTGTTGTTTGATAGTTTTCTCTTTATCTTGCAAAAGCCTCCCTGTTAATTCTCAGCATTACCTGTTAACTCTTGACTTCATCACTCTAAGAGTAGAGTCCATTTTATGGGCCAAACTTCCTACAGGAACACCAGGTCCTCTCTCTGCAGATAAAGTTCCATTTAGTCCTGGCAACGCAAGGCTTTCTGGTTCAAAGAGAAGAGTCTTATAAGACTTCTTGGACACCAAATAAGTCTTACAAAACAACATTTTGATGAATTAAGTGTAAATGAATCAGAAACATATGGATTAAATTTCCTTTGAAATATGCATGCCTTTTCTCAATTAAGGGGGAAAACGTTTGGCAAAATGTATTTTTGCTGAACCCAAAATACTAGAATAAAGCTCAATGTTTTCCTGGACCCCCAAATTATACTGGAGTCTCTTTTCTTTTAAAATTAATTCATGTTTAGACTTAATACTGTTTATTTTTTTAAATTCAAAAATAGCTTTGCTCTGACCTCTAATTACTTCCTTGGATATGTGTTTTCTTTGGTTATTGATAAAACCTCAGATACTCAGAAGTATGCATTCAACTTTATATTCATATGTCATCAAACTTTTGGTAGAAGATATGTACTTTGCTTCTCTGTCAATAATTTTGCAATCTTAAATTTGCATCTTATTCAAATTCACAAGTGCTATGTAAATTGTCTAGAATTTTTGCCCATTCTGTGGTCACTTGGGAAAAGCATGGACCAGAAGGATTTTTGAAGATGCCGAATAAAGAGATACCAGGTCTCAATCCTGCGTGATAAACATAGTGACACCCAATAAGAAAGTGTATCATGTGGTTTTGCACTCATTTTGCTACTATAAACATATTCACTCCTTTTCTACTCTCCTTGTTATGGCATGACAATAGAGGAGGAAATGAGCACAGTTTATTTTTACTAAGTTTCAGTAACATTTTTCCATCTTTGACTTAATTTACCTTTTTGAATGGGCTTTTGCTAAAAGGAGACAGAAGAATAAATGCTTACTGAATTTGCTGTAAGCATTGACAGTTAAGGTCTTATTGTCGTTTCACTGGAGAGTTCTAGATAAAAAATGCAAGACTTTTGACCTCTCCAGCCTACTTTGGACAATTTTTCTTTTTTTCTCTAAACCATAAACAAACAAATCTTTTTCATTTTTGCACTTTGACCAAATTTTCTTCCCTCAGGGCCCTTGCACGTGTTGTTGTCTGAACTCAGAACACTCCCCTACTTCCCACCTTTCGGATACCCCGTCACTAATCATACTCAGCTTTCAAGTCACAGTTCAAATGTCACCACTCCAGAAAGGTCTTTCCTGAACAGGTAGCTTCCTTTCTTTTCCAAAGCTTTTTGTTTCCTTTATAGCATTTAAAAATCACAATTTATAATTATTTTAGTTATGTATTTGTTCCCTTGTTTTCTGTCTATTTCTTCTACAAAGGCAAGGACTGTATTTGCCTTGTTTATGATTTTTCATCTCAGTGCCTAGCAAAAAACCTGGAACACAGAAGATATTGAATAAATATTTCTTGAATGAATGAAGAAAAGAATGAGACATTAGGTGGTCTTGTCATTCTCCTTTGGGCCTGTGCCCACAATCTCTGTGGCAAACTTGCTTTTCGGTAGACAGAATGTGGGTTTGCTGGGACGCCACTAATTTCTGTCTGTTGTCGTGGTTTATTTATTAATAGTAGCCTCTTTCACTTTCAGCAGCATCCTGATGTAGATGATAAATTATATGATCCCTTCAACCATCTAGTATTTTGAATCTTATTTACTTCTTTTTCTGTAAAGACAATGTGCACAGTGACCAGTATCATATGGGTATGGTGCTCTGGTTGGATATACCTGAAGAGAACATGTGACTGTACCTGTCTGTGGTCTGGAAGGCACTATACTCTCCAGAGAGTGAAAAGAATATTTATTCATTATATACAGCCAAGATGAAAGGTGATTCCAAAAAGAATAATAAGGTCGTGTATCATCTGGTTTCTGAGAAGATATATAGCAATGATCTCAAGCAGACTTTTGTATGAATAAAAGAAAAGACAAATTGAGATGACTTGGGAAGGGAAAGGAAAGTCATCATGACATGAACAATGTTAGTTGTTGAAGTTGTAAAGATTTCTAAGACTTTATTCCTGTCTTTGAGGAGTTAATAATTTGCTCCAGGAAAAGACACATACATGCAAAAAAGGATAAATAGATTATGTGTACAATGTGAAGAGAAAATATGCTATAGGATCTCAGAGGTTAGATTCAGAATGTTTGGTGGCCAGGGACTAAGGAAAGATCTTTGACAAAGTAATTGGAGGTTAGATTAATAAGCCAAACCTTGTTTGACTCAGAAGGTGTAAGTTGAGGAAAGTAGGAATGGAGAGAAAAGATATAAGAGCCTGAGAAGTATTTAAAGTAAAATAAATTTACTTTACCCAGAAATAAATTTAGTTAAAAATAGGAAAGAATCTAAGGTAGTTAACTGTCCTATTTTGGGAAATTACTGATGAAAATACTTGTAAAAGAGCTAAAAATTTTCATCTCAACATGTTTCCCAAAATTTCCAAGGATGCAATAAATTAGGATAAGTTAACTTGTATAAGTTTCTTATTCATTTTGACACGATGCTTTTGTTTTACAGATTTGTGTCTGCAGGACAAGTTTTCAGAGATTGTTTATTTTTTCTTGAGGGCTATATTTGAAATTTGGTAAGCTGCCACTGCGTTGCAATTTCCCAAAGCGTGTTCATAGAACATGACATCTGTGGGATGTTATGGGTGTTAGGATGAGAAGGGGTTCATGGTCAAATTATTTTAGGAAGTTCTGGAATCAACAAAATAACAGGTTTCTTTTTTGCAAGAATTCTCAGCAACTTTTATAGGTTAATGTATCTTGCAATTTCAAAAATAGGATGCAAGTTGCAGAGTTTCTAGTACTTTTTGAAAGATAGGAACTTTGTTTTAAAAGATAAAAAATAAGCAGATACTGAGCCAAAGTTAGGAGTATAAAGATTTATTGGTGATTAACCTATGAAAGGAAAGAAGAGAAAACAGGATTGGACAGGGAAGCTCTCAGGCCCATCTGACAAAGTCTCTGTCAGCTCCACCGACAGCTCTGGAGCAAGAATTGTCCCTTAGAGAAGTCCTCAATTGTGCTGACGCAGTAGGCCCAGGCCTTTGTACTAGAGTCTTGCTCAGTTACTGGCTGGTGCCACAATGAGAAGATTGTGACCTTAGTTCAAAAGCTAAGAAAGATGAGGAGTTAACAGCTGGAAGTTGTCAGTTAACCACACTCCTTGCAGCTGGGCCATATGTCCTTTCTTGCAGGGGGGTCTGAGCGGTCCACTTCTTTCAGTAGGCAGATCCACTTCACACACATTTGGGCAACAGCTCCTCCAGGGTTGCCGTTTGCCTCTTTTTCTGAGGGGAAACGTGGAAGAGGAAGGCTAGAGGGACAAATTGTCACTATGGTTGGTCTCGGTACTGTAACTCTACTCATCCTCTCCCTCTACCACCATCTGTCCTAAATTCCCTTTGCCCTCACCTCTCCTAACACAGGTAGCTTTCTTAATGGTCCAGTATCATCTCTTCTTAGTCCAAGGTTGCTGCATTTGTCCATCCATGGTCGTGACTAAGCACGGGAATACCATAAAAGTACCCACCGTGGGTCACCTCTCTCTCCCTACTATGTAACAGCAATCTTACCTTCTCTTGGGGATAAAGATCAATTAACACTGCCAAATGCAACTTTTCTTTTTGCCTATTGATTCCTGAACACAGCTGTACCTTTTAGTTCTCTGGCACTTTTTGCTGTGTTTTGCAGCAGAGAGTACCTCTTTGGGGACCAAGAATTTTAACCTTGCAGGGCCCATAGTTTCAGGGGGAAAAATTCCCTGATTGGGCATTTGTAATGATGGTAATTGGGCCATAACTGCTTCCGTCCTGTGGTTCCCATACCCATTTAGTCTTCCTACTGGGGCACAGTGTCTCTGATTCAGTATATTCCATTTCCTGGAAGATGGCACCACATCCTTGCAGAGTATTTTCTTCCAGCTGATCTTCAGCCACGATTTCAGCAGGTCTTTCCAGTGTTCCATGAGGCCTGCTGCCACAGGACGGTGTGAAATGTAACACAACCAGTGGTTCCCCTGGTCATGGATCCATTCATGCACCTCCTTCACTGTGAAATGGCTTCCTGGTCAGATTCTAGATTTTGCACTTGATTCTATGTCAGTGGAATAGACACTCTGTAAGCCCCAGATGTGGGTCTGTGGGCAGAAAAGGCAAATCTATGACTGTAATATTAATAAATATCTATTACTGTGAGACCAAATTGCTGACCTTCAAAGATGCTGGAGATCCAGTGTAGTCACCTTATAACCATGTGGCTGGTCAGTCTCCTTGAGCAATAGTGATATGCTGGAATTTCACCCTTAATCTCTTTTGCTGGTAGGCTGGACATTTGGAGGCAGCAGTAGCTAGACTGGCCTTGGTCACTGGAGTTCATGCTGTTGGATGCATGCATAGCATCCATCTGTCACCATGGTCATTTTTGTCAAGTGCTTATTGTGCCAGCACTGAGGTGGCTTCTGACAAAGTCTAGCTAATATCAACTGGCCAGTTCATTTGGTCTACTTAGTTGTTTAGTGAATCTTATGTGATGAATGCTTTTGATGGGTCTTGAAGTATAATGCAAATACCCCTACTCTTATATGTTGTTCTGTGTGCTTCTACTCCAGACCTCCCTGTCTTTAATCTTTCTTTTCTCAGGCTCTTAATCAACTGTCCAGGCCATTGGCCACTGCTCATGAGTTCATATGTTTTTCCAATCTCAGACCACATCTCCTCTATACAAAGTGGATGAGGACCAGGTTCACTGCCCAAAGCTCTTTTCCTTGTAAAGATTTTCCTTCTTCGCTTGGCTTTCAAGGCTACCCTGGAGTTAGCTTGTAATGAAGCTTCTTCCTACTTCCTACTTCACCTGCACAATGAGCAAACCCATCCATAAATCAAGCTCAGCCTCATCCTCTTACTTTAGCTACCTGATAGAATGGCCTGAATGTGCACTTTAGGGCATAGGGTGCTGGCATGACCATGTTGGGTAATGTGAAGGACAAGCTACCTCTTTATGCAGCTTGCTTGTGTCTTCTGATCCTGTAAGCACCATTTTCATCTTATGACTGCTGCTAGAATCCCCCAACTTTGTGACTTGGAAGGTCCAACAGGACCCAGATCATGATGGGAATTTCTGGATTCATAATCACTTAGAATCCCACGGACAAGCATTATATCGCTACCTGATCCCAATAGCACTCCAAGAACTATTTCTCAAAAAGCATGTAATTCTGTGTTGTAGATAGAAAGCCGTATTTCAGAACTCCAAAAATATGCATTAAGATTCTCTCACAAAGCTTGCAATATACTCTACATTATATCTTTTCCCACCATTGACCTTTTTTTTTTTTTTTTTGAGACAGAGTCTCACTCTCTTGCCTGGAGCGAGTGCCGTGGCGTCAGCCTAGCTCACAGCAACCTCAAACTCCTGGGCTCAGGCAATCCTACTGTCTCAGCCTCCCAGGTAGCTGGGACTAC
>CAUYSK010032235.1:0-10415 GCA_963575035.1 Avahi laniger
GTGGGGAAGGGGTGGGGGAACCTACCTGATGGATACAATGAACGTTATTTGGCTGATGGGCACACCTAAAGCCAGGACTCGAACATTACGAAAGCAATCCATGTAGCCCAAAACATTCGTACTCCCTTAATATTTTGAAATTTAGGAAAGCAGCTTATGTACTTGGGAAAAAAGGGAAGCCACTCAGTGATGTAGAAATTGTGAAAGAATGCCTTGTCAAAGTTGTATGATGCTAGACTTTGATAATGTTTCTAAGTACAAATAACTACCTCTTTCAAGGAGGACCATAACTGATCAGCAGCGTGAATTAGCCTTCAACTTAACAGAACAACTTCATGCAATACTTCAAAAACAAAATATATATTATTCAATTGCTTTGGACGAATCAACTGATGCTATTAGCTTGGCACAGGTTTTATACTTCATTTGGATTGTAACAGAAGATTCTCTTTGATATGAAGAGTTACTTGCTTTGGGCATTTTTGCAAACAGAACATAGGGAATAGATATCTTCAACAACATTCAAGGTAAATCTAGTGAAGTTGGACTGAATTTGATAAATTTAGTAATTGTATGTACGGATGGCGTACCTTCCATGACAGGAAAAGATGAAGGGTTTATTGTGTAGATAAAAAACCTATTAATAGATTCAGATATTCTCAGTTTTTTTCATTGTACCTTGCATCAGCAAAATCTCTGTTCTAAAGCTACTATTTTAAGTGACACTTTACAAGAAGTTGTAAGTATTGGTGACCATATTCATGCAAGTTCAACACAGTTCATCATCAGTTTCATAACATGCTAAAGTTGAACATGAGGTATTCAGCGTGGATTTGCTGTATCATTTTAAAGTGTGTTGGATATCGCAGGGACAGGTTTTAGCCAAAATTTTATCTCTGTGAGGACAGATTATTAAATTTTATGAAGCACAGAATTGGCAATGTGAATCATTGAAAGTAGAGTTCTATAGGAATGCAGCCTTTCTGTGTGATATGCCAAATCAAAATGACTCGACTATTTCTTTGCAAGGTAAATCTAAGCCTATATCTGATATGTGGCAAAAAATCCAAGTATTTTGAAAGAAATCTATCTTTTTTTCAAAACATTTTTTCTTTGAATGGCAATTTCAGATGAACATTTTCCCCAGTTAGCAAATGTCATTGATGAGCAGGATGATATACGATAATCATTTGAAGAATATGCAGCTGTTATGGACCTATTAATTGTGGAATACAATGAAAGGTTCACTGACTTTGAGAATCATGTCATCGCATTCAATTTAGCATTTGAACCTCACATAGTTGATATCACCAAGGCACCTAAAGAACTACAGATGGAATTGATTGAGCTCTCAATAGATGACATTTAAAAGTCGTTGTTTGATGCTAAGAAAGATCCAGTTGAAGTATGGAAAAACGCATTATCTACTTCCAGACTTTGTTCCAATGTCTCCAACTCAGTGAACTATTCCCAAGCAACTTACTCACAATTTCAAGTCCAGTTAGGGTTCTCTATCTCTTTTCTCTGCAGAATGTTTCTCCAGAGCATTCATCACCTTTTCACATAATGCATATTTTATTTTATTGTCTGACTCCTCCCACTGGAAGATAAGCTCCATGAAGACAGATATTTTTGTTTTATCCAGCATTTAAAATTTAGCGTCTCATATATAAAGGACATTCAATAAACAGTCATTGAGTCAATAACTCAATTTTGAAAAATTCTTCTCAATACATTGAGGTATAGTTTTATTCTGATGATTTTATTTATTGATATGTAGTTTTATGCTTGTAATTTAAAGTTTCATTCATGTTTTCTGAATTCTACTGAGCCTGCAACAAAACAGAATGTATTCACACATGATTTAACATTTCCAGTGAGAGCTCTAAACATTAAAAATAATTTAGAAATATTATCAAAAGAATATTTATAATGGCTAGTTGTTTAAGTGTTTTATATATCTCTTAAATGTAACATGTTTTTTATATATGAATATATATTACCATATATAGTATATAGGTATCAATTTTCTACTATCATATTAAAGTTGTTTGTAACATTTAGCCTCAGGGGAAAATTCCCCCTTTTTAAATCTCTCACGGAAAAAAAATATGAAGTAATTTTTTATCACAAATAGAATAAGATTTTAAACAATGAAATCAGTCCCCATCAGGAAAAAAGTGGCAGAAAAGTTGAAATATTTATGATGTTTTTATAGCCAGCATTTCTGCAGCATAAATAAAACAGGTAGCTTTGTTAAAAGTTAAAAAAATATCATTTTTGAGTGCCTGAGAGGTAAACATTGGGAATTTCCTCTTTGCCCTGGAAAAAATACAAAAAATAATAAAACAATAAAGTGAAGCTTAGCATCATGTTGTCTTCTGGCCCAATTATTACTTTGGTCGTTTTATTCTTAATGCTACATTTTAGTCTGATATGATGAGTCCTGCTTGTGGGGTAACTGTATTCATTTGAAGGAAATGGATATCACTGCGGTGCTTTTACGTAGGTTTTTGTCTCCATAACATGTTTTTTCCCACATGCTGTTAAACTACACCAGATAAACGGCTTATCATGGGGAGCATCAGGTTTTTTTGATGAACTGCATGTCAAAAAATCAGGAACCCACAAGAAATTTAAATACTGAAGAGACAATTCAAACCTTTGGCCTGAAGGTAAAAAGATACATGTACTCAATGTACTCTGCTACTCAGTGCAACTTGAAAATAACAAGAAACAATAACAATGTTAATAATTTATGCTATAATAATTTGATTTATTTAACTATTTCAAAGGATAACGATGTGGTCATTTCTAACCATTTGACGTTTTCTTAAGGCAATCATTTACCACAATATCCCTAAATTCTTCTTTCTAGGCTTGTTTCCACTGTGAAAATTTTTACTTATGATATAATTTTATCATCAAACATGGAGCTGTCTATAATGCATTATAGACTAAATGGAGGCCGTCCTATTCTTGGACCCTGAAGATAATTACAATGCATATCATATACTTTGCTTTGGAAAACCATTGCCGTATAAATTTGCCACTTGACTGACTGGCACATCATTGAAACACAGAATTCTGATACTTGATGTCATTGGAAGGAGTAAGTGAAAATAAAGAACTTTCTTGATATCTTAGTTTCATTTATTTAATGAGTCCTGTGACTACTTACGTATTTTAAGAATTATTTTTTCATACAGAATATTTTTGTTTCTAAATTAAGATGGGCAATTAACCATCACAAATTGCTGTGACAGGCTGGAAGGTCTATGCCAAAGTGTGACATGAAGGAAAGACACAATATAAATCACCTGAGTGCCACATATATTATTCCTTGTTCCTTATGATGTTTAATTTTGAGAGTCAATTTGGCTGGGCCACAGTGTCTGTATATTTGAACAAACCTTGTTCTTGACATTTCTGTGAACATATTTTTCGGATGAGATGAACATGTAAAATTGGTGGATTTTAAGTAAAACAGATTACCCTCCACAATGTGAGTAGGCCTGATCAAATCAGCTGAAGTTCTTAAAATAAAAAGTGACTTTCTCTGAGCAAGAAGGAACTCTGCCAGCAGATTATCTTTGAACTCAAAATTCAGTAAACTTTGGAATATATTATGACAGAGTACAAGAAAATTAACAAAGATTTGTGGCATAATTTTAAATAAATATGATCCCATGTGAATGTAAACTGTTCATTCATTTTTAGATATATATGGAAGGTGATACATTCATCAGATTAACAGCTACTTATCACGTATACAAGTTAACATTAAGATTCTCTAGTAAAGACATCATATTAGGTACAATAGCTGCAATGTGGACTACCACTTGGATACATTTGCAGTAGATCTTTGTCATTTTTTTCAGACTGCACTAGAGAATCAAATTGGGATATAATAGAGAACACTATCCAGATATCCTTTAAAGGGTATCCTTTGAGGGTGGTGACAGTGATATCTACACTGGAATGTAATGCTTTTCTTTACTATTGTGCCTGGGCATGGCAGTTTTAGGGCCTTCTTATTGGCCTTTCTTGCCACAGTAGTTCTTAATCACTGGTCAATTGATACAAGGGCTCTGCTGACTTCCGAGTATGCCGATTCTCTTTTTACATTTGAGAAACAAGGAAATGACCATGATTGGTTTCATGAACCAAGAGGACTCACCAAGAAATGGACCAAAGTCAGTTATCCATTGATTTTTTTACTTCAATATGCCCTTAATTACTGCTTTAAATCTGTGTGTATTATTGCCAGTTGAGATTGAGGATTCAATTCCTCTCAAAAGTATTGCGTATTTACCTTTCCCCACTGTAAGATGACTTGAACAAATGACTGTAAATCACTTTAGAATGGAGGAAATCAATAATCCATAAACTTTCTGTTATGTGGCAGGGTACTTTCACACAGGAACACGTTTTTTAGTAAATGGGTTTCAAATCTGAGAACTGGTTCATGAATTTCCATTTATGCCATCAGACAATATATCCCTAAGATGTATGTATATTTGTATGCATATATCTATCTATTTATCTGTGTATCTACCATCTATTTTTTGATTGCTCATATATTTTCCCCTAATTTCCCATATTCAATTAACAAGCTCCATAGAATCCCATGAATCAGCCCCCCTAGCTATCATTCTAACTTAGTTGCCTGTCATATTCATCTTGCTTCTGATTCTTAATTAAACACTGCCACCAGGTCCTTGCTATTCTGGAATCCTATAGTTCCCATTGCTAATAGGTATCCCTGCTCTGTAATCTAATCTCTGGTTGTCAGTCCTTTCCTATAGTGGTGATCCACTCTTGAGCTTCTCAATAATGCTGGTGACCTCTAATGAATGCATTACTTATTTGTTTGGTAAATGGAGTGACTTTCAGACTTCCTAAAGAATGTACTCAGATGATAGATACTCTTTCTTATGGAATAGACCATTCCAGTCTGTCAAATTCTCTCAGACTTATAATGTCAGCTTTGCATTCTACTTTATGTGATGTGGATCATAACTTTTCCTAATCTTCCAGAGCTGTTCCAACTGTCTCCATTACTCATCTTCTGGAAGCTCTTGCTGCGAAGTTGAATCCCATAGTAATGGAGTATACTTCCCTCGTTCTGTTTTATATTTTGGTTCTCTTGATCCAAGAAAGACCCTCACAATCCACTCCTAGCCATAGTTTACTTCATGCTAAGAGTACATGCTATTCAAGTTGTAAAATCTTCTTGCTGTCTAACCTCTCTTTTCTTTTAATGGATGCAGTATTTTCTCAATCAAGTTATGCTAAGAGATTATCCTAATCATTGGTCCAGGGGCCAGTAAAAGAGGCAGGAGAAGATCCTGAAAAGCACAACATTGTTTTGTAAGGAACTTGCTTCATTTGTGGCCTCTGAACAATTTGCAAGCGAGAGGAGTTCTTTAACTTGAGGAAATGGGTTAATTCTGCAGTCCTGAAAAGTTGGGGGAATCTGAGGGGTCCCATGCACATCTACATGGATGTCCCCATCAAAGTCTTATAGTTCAACTCTTTCCCCACCATTGTCAGATTACAGGCATAGGAAAATTGCCCAGTCAGAGAATAGAGCCTTTTTTGAGTTTCTACTACTCCTCAAATAAGTCCTGTGCCTGCTCTTCATCTCTGTCTGCCACTGGGTGCAAGATAGAAATATTTCCTTGAAAGGTGTCAGCAAAGCTCTGTTGCTCTCACACTTTATTTTAAAATTCCTGAGCCTGTCATTTTTCTCACTTAGGTAAATCAATGGCATTCAGCAACATGCATTTAATACAACTCCCTTCATGGTTACTATGACCCCCATAATTTTCAAACAACAGAGACATTGAACCACCAAGTGCATACCCTCTCACCCATTCCTATTCAGCATGGGTTACGTCTTCACAAACTCACTACAACATCCTTCCAGGGATAATTAACATTTCATCTTCCATCGATAATGGGTTTCCACTGCCTTTTAGCCAGTGCATAAATTCACTTCTGGAATCCCAAAGTTGAAGTTTGCATCCTAGGACTATTCCTGTTACTCCTGTTACCAATTAAGCTATATTTAATATTTTAAATTGAGACAGGATGAGAAAACAGAGAACATCAAATAAGGTAATGCAATAGTTCTTTACCCTTTCAGTCTCAGACTACTTGACATTCTTAATATAATATTATAAAAAACCCTAAAGAGATTTCATTTGTGTATGCTATTTCTAAAAATATTTGCCATATTAAAACATAACTGAGAAAAATGTATATAATTATTTATCGATTAAAAGCAGTGATAAAAAGTCTATTATATATTAATATCATTAATAACTTTTATGAAAGTAACTATATTTTATGAATCAAAGGAAACTTTTCTTGAGAAGTGAGCATTATTTGACATTTTTGCAAATCTCTGTAAAGTTTGGCTTAATAGAAGAAGCTAGATTTTCATATATGCATTGCATTCAATCTATTGTGATAGATCTATTTTTTTAAGTTTAGGAAAAAAAATCCAAACTTACAAAGATAATTTGTAGTATAGGGTACAGTATTTTAATGATCTTCATAGGTATCAAAACTTGACTAGTGGCAATTTTTAAAATGTCATTTTTGACGTGGAATCTGAAATCATATCAATGATTCATTACATTAAAATCCACTGGCTTATCTTGAATCAATTTTTTGCCCGTGATAATTTTGTAACATCACACATTGGTAATCTGGAAAGTATTGGCTCACTTTGGAATCATTATGCAGATCATTATGTAGATCTTCCAAATATAAGCACATTAAATAAAGAATATAAAAAATCATACCATAGCCTTTAAGGATTGAAAAAGATAAAGTTTATGGTAGAAGATATGAGTTTCCCCAAATTCTAATTTCTGAAAGTTTTAATTTTATCATTAACAACAAACTGTCAATTGCTATAATTTGTGATCTGTCACTTCATTTATTTTTGAAAAATAAATTACAAATACTCAAGTTGGAATAGCCATATTCTATAATATCAGTTATACTTTCAAGTAAGTGTGGTATTCCATGAACAATTCTGCTGGTTCACAACTCAAATGGTCACACTAGCTTTTTCTTGAGACAGCCATCACACTTAAGTATGTAGCAAAAGTGCTTTTGGTTTACTTTCTATTCGTTATACAGAGTATCAAAAATATAGGTACTTAGGGTCTAGATTTTACACATTAATAGTTATGACTGCTCCATAAAGGACATCCTTAAGTGAAATTGGCATTTTTTTTAACTATGTGTTCATGGTGGTGAAGAATAAAATTGCTGCTCGTACAATTGGTTCTACTGCCTTCCTTCATGCTAAAGTGCCAACAGTTTTAACCTGTCTTTGCTTTTGTACCATCAGTGTGGATGTCTACATAACAAAAATATTTTTTAAAAATTCTAGTATCACTATAAGAATGTTATTGACTTCTTATACTCTGAAACATTCTCAATGATCCTGGAAGTTTTCAGAACACACTATGAGAACAGTTGAGGTGGAAACTGACCCAAGAGGCTTTCCCAAATCAAGACAGTGTGGAGAACAGAAAAAATGACAAAAGGAAAAGAAAAAGAAGGTATCAGTGAAATTGAAGAAAAATTAAGAGAATGCTTCCTCTGGAAGTCATGAGAGGAAAGTGTATTAAAGGAGGAGGAAATCCAATATGGAGACAAGATGAACATGGATGATTGATGATGGGATTTTGTCACAGGATGGTCATTTGTGATCTTGACAAGGACAGTTTTGAAGTCGTAGGCACGAAATCCTGCTTCACATGGACTTAAGAGGGAATTGGTAGAGAAGAATATGAGAATAAATATAGATAATCCAGGAAGGATCATTGTTACAAAAAGAACAATGAAATAGAGCTTCAGCTATTGGGGGAAAGGTTAACAGGGGCCAGATGTTTTTTTTTTTTTTAGTTGTTCTGTTGTTGTGGCAGTCATTGTTGCTATAAATGGGAATATTAACATTATGGCTGCTCTGCAATAGGAAATCAAAAACTGTGATAGAGAAGAGGAAATTTATGCAAGAGAGGGTATTTTTTAATGTAGCCATCTAATTTTTTTAAAACACTTCCCTACATCAACCGAGGAGATGCAAATAATGAGACACTGATTGTAGAATGATAGACATACAAAATATGGTATGAATTTTATTTTATAAATTCTTTAATTGAAGGAAGTATCAACTGTTACAGGAGCAGGAAGATTTAACTCTCCCTGTGGGGAGACGTTCTAGAAAGAGGCTGAGAGTAAATGATGTCTGTTGTATAACAAGGTAAAATAATGGTACTATATTCCCCAGAATCATAGGTTCCGTGGAAAGATTTTAAGAAACTGCAGCCTTATGTAATCATTTGTTGTCTTTGTTTATTCTAAAATGAGAATACTGTAATGCTAATGGAAACATAGAAATGTTGTTTGGGTTTTGGTTTTATGGGGATGGGGTCATAAATCAGAAGCAGTGTTCACAGATGGGATGTCACTGAAGTAACTCTGATGAGAGCTGAGGGTACCGGAACCGAACTACGGCATCTGCTGGAGGAGAGGATTCAGCTCTCCTGTGTCCCCATTTGCTATAACCAAGAAAATGTTCTGTCAACCTGTTTACTTCATCAGCATATAATACAGAAAAAAATAAACTGCATTTGCCTTGTAAACATAGATTTAATGTTACCCTAATTTTCTGTCTTATGATCTCTTGTTTGATTTGTATTTTTCTTTCCTCTTTATTCTGTCTCTTAGTTAGTTCTTCACTCTACTCCTCTCGTTAAATATATCATTTCTTATATTCTTGGTTGGGGAGGATCCAAAGCAAATATGTCTGAGTGATTTTTCTGCTCACTTAAATTGCAATTTATATGTGGGTGAGGGGTGAGAAGCTTAATGGGTGTGAAATGGTGATTGAAAACTAAAAATGACTCCATATAAAGTTTATTTTTAGAGAATTGGGAGAATGAACAGATATTGTTTGTCTTACATGTCCTCTTATTTAGAGGTGCAAATTCAAATGTTCAAATACTGTTTCAAAATATTTCATGACTATTATTTAAGTCAACTTGCATACATACATTCCTCGGACTAGGTAGAATATTACAGTGATATTTTCTATCACTGCTCTTTGATTATATTTTTAGTTATCATTTTTTATTATTTGTTAATTAAAACTGCTTCTGTTTCTACAAATTTTGTTTTTTTTTCATTCATCAGTGAGATTAAAAATATATCTATTGAAGATTAAGGTTTAAAGCCTTCATGTTTATTATCTTCAAAATAAAATTATAATAAGTTTACCTAAGTAGAGGATATAAATAAACAGTTTCCTCCTTATGCAGGAAAGATTATAAACATGTAAAAAGATGGCAAGAACCTTCAGGCCTCTCTTGTGTGTATTTTGTAAAACAATTTCTCAAAGACAATGTTCTTTTTATTATAGTGACTCTTCAGTTTTATTTACAGGTAATAGGCACAGAAATGTAAATTACACTGCAAGTATAGGAGTATGAACTAGTAATCAATATGACTTTGCTTAGATGCCTTATGAACTTTTAACTTCTTTGAGATACCTGAAGCAAAATCATGAATTACTGTCCTTCACTCAGAATTCTAGGTTAGGAAGTGCCTAAGGCATGGAGGAGTAAGAGCGAATAGCAGGAGATTTGCAAGCCTGTGATGTAGTGTGTGTTCCTGGCTGATTCTTTGCTGTCGGTTACAGAAAATGGGATGGATCTGTTATGCATCCGTGCTGATGCTCTCCAGAGATACTGACAGAGGTGAGGAAATAAATGGTTTGAGGTGGGCACATTAAAGTGACTCTCATGTTGGTGAAACCGTTTTATGGTTTCAGCAGAGAACTATCTATATCCAGTTAATAATCTCATCTTATCTTGAGTTTCCTACATTGTTGAACTAAACATAAAAAGCCTTTTGAAACAAACTTGTGCATAAGGTTTTGACTGTGTCTTTTATGTGAGAGCTCTAGAGCTCACTCTGGTAGGTCGGGAATTCATTAGGTAAATCGACACAGCAATTTGTTGTATTTCTATTGAAAAAGAAAACATTAGAGGGAAAATTTTGCCAAATACTTTTGTTCTTTTTTTTCTTTGAAAGTTTTTCAACTAGATCTGTGAAGCAGCATAAATTAAAGGTGATATTTTGATTTAAATATTGAATTCATTGTTTTGGGGATTACTTGCAGGCAATTACAGGTTTTCTAAAAATTTTAAATCAAAAATGATTTATTATTAAATATGAGGAGAATAAATATCATTGAAAGTATATCAAAAAGGCTCAGGCCACATTTCTATGAATGATTTCCACCTTTGAAATAAAATCACTTTTGCTAAGATCACAGGTTCCACTGTAGGAAAAAAAAAAATACCACCACTACCATCAACAAGAAG
>CAUYSK010032236.1:0-85114 GCA_963575035.1 Avahi laniger
AGAAAAAAAAAATAGGCACAGAAAACTGAAAATTTGCCAGTATGAGTAAATTAGGACTGACAATTAGCTAAAGACTGCACAAAATGAATGTATTCCTCCGGAGTAAATTGAAGATATTACCATATACTGAAATCAGCCAGATAGAAAACTCTTTAATAATCTCTACATAAAGAGAACATAGTTCAGACCCTTTCAGACATCGGCCTAGGCAAGGAATTTTTGAAGAAGAACCCCAAAGCAATCACCGCAGCAACATTATGACCATTTTTACCAATCTCAGTAACAGCATGATGGAAATGAATTCAGTTCATCTTTGTCTTTTTCATTTATCTTAGCCTTCAAAATCTAAATGTCTTTTAAAAGACCATTCATCAGAATAAATGGATATCTGGTAGAGACAACCTGATATTTGCACTTGAAAAGTACTAAAACGCACTTGGACAATGAATTCATCTACTTACTTAGGTGCGTGTCTGTCTACAACTGTGCTTGTTTCTACACAAGGATCATTATATACAAGCCCCATTCTGAGCACGTCATTGTGCTTAATTGTGCTGTAAGTAAAAATCATGATTTCCAGGTAAAAGGATGAATATTACACGTAAAAACCTCTGAAGCTGATTTTTACTCATATCACAAACACAAGCATCAAATGGAAGATGGCATAAAGTTCACTGCCATTTGGGAACAATAATAAAAATGACAGAAATCAGGAGTTCTTTCTGAAATAATGCATAGAAGTCAAGACAACCAATGACTCTTCTCATACCATGTTCGTGTAAAGACCCTTTAAATCACCGTAAGCCAGGAGCTTGCTGAAAAAAGTGAGCTAGCACAGGGATTATTTTCTTCAATTTTGATTATTATTACTAGTGAAAATTAAGGGCTATTACCACATGCCAGGAATTTTACGTGTATTAAATAAATTGGTTTAACTCTTAACAATAATTCTTTTCTTAAGGGACTATGATTATTCTCATCTTAAGGATGATAAAACTAAGACTTAGAAAATAGCCCAAGGTCCCAGAACCAGTGACAGCAGGATACGGCTTGAACCCGTGTCTTTCTAGCTTCAAAACCCATACTCTAGCCATCAGGCTGGGTAAGAGTAGAAAGGGAAATTTTCTTCTTTTTGATAACAGTATAATTCTACCTAAGAAAAATTTTGGAACAGTTAATTTCCTCTTAATTTTTAGAAGCATTAAATGATGTACCAGAATGAGCACCTTGATTTTACCTTCCAAATCGTCCAGTGAGTGCTCCCACCGCGGTCTGCAGTCTGCATTTCCTGAGTCTCAGGTTCTGGATCGTCTTTACTACTCTACAGAAAATAACATCACTGCCAAAGAAGTTCTTTCTCCAAAGTAACTTCTCAGACTTGACGCACGTAGTTTAAGCAAATGTCCTTTAATGTTCTCTCGTCATGGTTAGGATTAAAAAAAAAAAACTAAAAAGCTCTGAGTTTTATTCACTTCAAAAACTGAATCTCAAAAGATTTGAAAAAATGTCCTAGTTTTTCAACTCAGTTTTCAAAGGTTTTCTCAAACGGTTAATTTGATATCCTAGAGTATTCAGCAGTATCCCTTAATGAGCTTAAAACTGGACTTTTTTTCCTACTGACTTGGTTTTCAGATAATGATTTAAGGCCACCTCATCCTGCTTTCTTTGTGCGTGGATGTCATTAGGCTCAAAGTCAAGCACAAAGGTGAACAGATATTAATTTAAGACCATTTAGAGCTACATTCTCTGCATCACCCAGAACAAGCCTCCTTTATTAGCCCCTGACACGGACTAACTTCATTAGTTAGCGGGACCAGATCAAAAGCTAGGTGGTAATAACCCTTCCTAGCAACTCAGACGTTTTTCCTATTCCTGTTCTTATTTGTAGAGGTCAGTTCAGAGATAACGGGAAACATTATATCTCAAAAGAGAATGTTGTCCCTGAATGTAAATCAAATTAATAGATTAAAAATATGGTGATCTAGCTGAGGTTCATGGTTGAGCTTTTCTAGACTTTTTTTTGTTTTGTTTTGGCAGAAATAAATCTAACTGGCCTCCTTTCAGGAGATTTTCAAATTAAATGTCAGGCCCCCAAACAACAGCTAAAATTCAATATGGTAAAAATAGAAATATTTGCCTTTCCTTTCAGGATTTTTCCTCTGCACTCCCACATGCCCAGCTTTGCCATGTGTAATGCCACTGATAGTGCTGCTAAGTACCTCCTGAACTCATGGCTCTCTCTCCATTCCCTTCTATCACTCGATTCTTACTCAACCTGTCTTCTCTGTTGCTATTCCTCCCACTGAGAAATAGTGAGGTCTGTGCTCTGTTTCCAGGGCTTTTGCCATCCTGTCTCATGCACCATGCCTCCTTGCCCACAGTCACCTGCTCAACACCTGGTTCACCCAAACATCACTCTGTACAATCTACGCCTACCCTAACAACCCTCTAGTCTCAACTCAGCAAGTATTTCCCTTCCTTCATTTTCATCACACTTGCATTTGAGAATCTCAAAAAGCTCTCCCTCTCTGGACGAGTTCTAGTCATATTTTACTGAGCCACTTCCTTCACACCCACAAAGAGTTCTTTTATGCTCACCTCTTCCAACAAGAGGCTTTGAGAGTGCTAACACAGTTGCAAAAAGTTGCCCATTATCTATAGAATAAAGTGTAATCCCCTGAGCCTGGCATTTAAGGTTCTCCAAGATCTCACTGTGTTTATGGACTTGATCTTCTCTTTTCGGAAACTTTTTAGCATTTATATTGTATCATTTGTTCTCAAACTGCTTATATGCTTCCTTCCACTGTTTCATGAGGGTTTTTTATGTGTGTTTCTTACCTGTCCTACCAGCATTGAATGCTGAACCCACATATTATACTTTATTTTATACCATCTGGCTCAGCACCACGTAAATGGTAGGCACTCAAAAACTATTATTAAGTCAGTGAGATTGAGTGAGTGCTACCTAGAAACATAAAGAAATGCAAAGAATGTTCATAGAGAGATAAAAATTACAATTTAGGGAGAGAAAGCTCTAGGTGTTTTTCCAGATCACATGATAAATCTTAAACATCATTTTTAGGGAGTTCTTGAAGAAGGGCAAAGTAAGATCAGATGCTGTTCAAGCTCTCTTCTTTTATTCTGGCAAGGGACCAGGGGAGGTAAAGCTAGCCCACCAGTTGCTTGCAAATAAACCATCCACTTTTCCGTTTTCTTTTTTTCTTCTTTCTTCAAAAAGTAGTATTCTACAGAAACAACTTCTAGGGGAAGAGAGGGAAAGTGAAGGGGGAGTAAGAAAGAGAGAATCAGTCAGTCACCACTGCCACAGCTGGATGTAGACAGCCTTCCTCTGCCCAGAGGCAGGAAGAAACGTCACTCAATTCCAGGCCACTGAGAAGAACTTTGCAAGGCATAAAACTTCTGCAGACTGGAAGGGCCTAGGGGCCTAAGGGGTTGGGGGGGTATAGTGGGGGGATTGCTGAAAATCTGAAGAGGATCAACCACACAAAAGGCATTGAGGATGGAAGCTCAATGCTTCTGGATCATTCTGACCAAACAAACAGGGAGAGTGGAGTAGCCGGCCATGACTGTAGAGGATGAAGATGAATAGTACAAAGCAAGATGGTCCACAGTCAGTGAAACTCCAAAGACATTGTTCCAGATATTTATAAGGAGTACAGGTTTTGAGAAGATGGATCTTTGCAGAGAGGTTCAGAGGTTGTTAGCTTAGAAGTTTCCACTTACTTACTCTTTCAGAAGAAAGAAAGTATGGGCTACATTCTCTGCATCTCCACAACAGCCTCCTTCATCAGCCCCTGATGGGACCTTCATTAGTTACTGGGGATGATTATTATTTTGTCCAATTCCATAGGCTAAATGGCTTGATTTTCCCAAAGGCTATAAAACTAACGCTGGCCCAGAAAAGTTTTAGTAGAGACAGCATGAGAGCATTTTGAGTTCAAGCTTTATGAGCCACTCAGGCTCTCAGGAGTCATGAGGAGAGGATAACCTACAAGATCAGGGACACGAGGAAAGACCCAGCCCCAGAGGAACCTCTTGAGGGCAATCAGTCTTTCCTAAGACAATTTTATGCATACAATAAGACTGCGCTCCCCTAAGAAAATCCTGTTGAGTATGAGTCACTGGCTCTTAAATAATCTGAAGTTTTGGTATGGCAATTTTGTCCTTGAAAAGGAAATTCTTCTAGAGACAGAACTGTAATATTAATAAAACCTTAGGTAACTAAAGGAGTATGCTTTAATTTAACTTGTGTTTTCAGCATTATGGAAGTTTTAGTAATGCTGGAATGTTTCACATACAAATTGCTGTACTGTGTTTGGTTTAATAAGACTTGGAAATTGAAGTAGCTGCTACTGATAAGCCCAGATGGCAATACAATAGTATGCTGAATTAATCTGATATTCCAAACTAAATTGGACTTTTTTAATAATAGAAGATAGCAATAAAATAGTATTCTGATTAATTACAATGTAGTGTATGGACACCATTAGTGGGGTGGGGGCAGCTTTTGGGACTTTAGTATAAAACTCAGTCTTTTTGCCATTCATGAAAATTTAATTCACATAGTCCATTTTTTACATTTCCAATTTTCATTCACACATCACAACTGAGCATGAAATTGTGCAATACAAGCAAAGGACAAGGACAGCAGAGGGTCACAGATGTGTGCATTGGAAGGGAATGAGGCAGGGCAATGTTTCTCCTCTGGGGACAGAGCTTCTGAGATGTCCCCGCTTGCCCTGCTCTGGGTGATAATTCTCAGCTTTGTACATCCAGCAACTCAATTTTGTTAGACACCTTGGAACCAGCTCACACCAGTAATCCATGTCACAACAATTCATTATCATTTGAAATGAGAAGATGATTTTGAGTCATGCCTCTCAAGATAACATAAAACATCCTTCCCCATATATAAGTTGCCTTGCCCAGGGGACCCTAAGATTCCATCCAGTCTACTGGTCCTCTCTCCTAACAGTGTCAAATACACATCAACTGCCTTCTAAATGCTCACCACCCCTTTTACATGTTAGAGCAATTCCATCTCCTGTTGGCTCCTTCTGCTCTTGGATACGTTAGTGCCGTCATCCCTGCCACAGCTGAATCCACTGACATAGTCAAGCTCTGTGCTATACCCTGATCTCTTGATTAGAAATTCTGGAATTTGAGATACTCCCCAGGTGCTCACTAGTGTCTCATTTACAATCACTCTCCTGGGCAGGATGTTCCAACAGAAGGCCAGTCTCATTGTTGCAGTATTCTTGAAATTCATTTCACTCTCAGCATTACAGGTATGTTTCCTCGCTGCAGACAGCCACACTAATATAGGGGTCCCTACTAATTTTGTATGGAGGCTTATTTTATTTTCCCAAAGATGTCTGGGCTAAGACATATTGCCCATAGTCAAGTTCCTAGTAAAGGTTTCAGTGCTAGAGGTGGGGATGGGATGGTGGCTGCCAGGATCTTACAGTTTCACCAGATGAGGCTGGAAGCTCAATCTATAGGTTGCCCAGTTAATCATGGGTAACAAACAGTGTTTTCCACAATAAAATGTAGCATTAATTGGAGTTAAGCCTTAAGTCCTTTATAATTAGAGATTCCCTACAATGATTTAGCTAATGGACCACACAGCAGAAAATGTGGCCGCATTGACAGTTTAGTAAAATGGAAGTGATTAATTGAATAAAATAGATAGAAATACAATAATATATTTACTTGATAAATGCATTCATAAATTTATTTAATTGGAATTTAAAACTTTGGGGGAAGGACATATGTGGGGGTAGGAGGAGGTATAACTAATAACAGAGAAATGAGAAATAAATAAGTGCATTTGTCTCATTACCTATGAGATAAATCCACCTTCTTGGGTTTTGGATGGGATAATATGGACGGGGTAGCAGTGACCAATGAAGCCCCCCCAAGAACCTATTGAATCTAATTTATGACCATAGTTCAGTCCTATTTTTTTTTTATTTCAGCATATTATGGGGGTACAGATGTTTAGGTTAGTTCAGTCCTATTTTTGCAGCAGTTGCCAAGAGGACTCTTCCCGTTATTGTGGGAGGGAGAAGTGCAAATAGCCAACATTAACCAACTGGTTGGGCCAGTGCTCACTGTGGTCCTGAAAGAAGGAGGGCAGGACAATCTATTCACTCACACCTGCCTGCTAAGCTCCTATTGGAGTTCAAATTGACAAGGGCAACACAGCACCTTATTTATCTTTATACAACTCAATAGCACCCAGTAAAAAGTCTTACACAGAGAAAGTGCTAAGACATTTATTGAACTGAATTGTACGGTGGCAAATGCTATGTTTTAAAATTGTTAAAAGACTACTTGATATGCTTAGTCTTGTCAAAAACATTGTATTTAAGAGGCAGAAGCTTGGGAAATGTGGTTGGTAGAAAGCCAGTTTGGCTAACAGTTTGAGTGTCTGACAGCTGCATTAGAGGCAGAAATTGGTAAACAACTTGCAATAGTATGGCAAAAAAAAATCTATTAAGGCAGCCCTGAGTCCCAAACAGGGATAGAAAAACTGAGGAAAAGAAAAAAGAAAAAAAGCAAATAGACTTTTAATGCTTTAATATACAGCAGGAATGGAAGCCCTCTATTTCTGTGCCATGTTCAGATCTATCTTGAGAGCACAACAAATAGTCAAAGAATCTGGGGGAGAAGACCAATTTTTAGTCATCTTTATCAACAATGAATATTTATTAAAAGGGGTGAGGCTTTGAATCCAAGAAAACAGAAGGAACAGAGACCACAAGGTTGCGATGAAACAGGAAGCTTCTGGGACAACCTGTTCAGGAGGCTTAGTACCTGCTGTGGTTTTCATTCTTCTCTTTTGTTCCTCCTGTTTCCTCCAGTGACAATGCCCAGATCTTAATGCCCTTTAAGGAGTCCCTGAAGAGCAAGATCTGCCTGGGGATCCCCCAAGGATCTGGTGGCTGATGGAAGCCCTAAGCTATAACAGGACCATTCACTCCATGCTTGGCCATTGTGTCCATTCCAAATGAGCTGGGCTGGCCTGGGCACTACAAACAAATGTCCTTATAAGCAGGGTCTGGCCAAGTGGAGACAGGAGTCACATTGGTTATGTTTCTCTAGGATTGACAGGATGTTAGAGCCAGGATGGTCTATAATTAGATAGGCCAACCAAAGCCCTTAATGAGGAAGAAACTAAAGTCCAGAGAGGTGTCATGATTCTGAGGGTCACACAGAAAACTGGAAGGTGAGCCAGGGCAGTAGCCCTGTCTCCCAACTCCCACTCCAACCACTATCTGTACATCTTATGCATGTGCTGTTCTCCCTTTGGACAGCCTTTGTTATTGTGTTCCCTACTATTTCCATACTACTATCCTAAGTTCAGGTCCTTCATGAAGTGTGTGTGCAGATGGGTATGTGTCTGTACCTGTCAATGCCCAGTATTGAGCAGGGCAACTCTTCTGGAAGAAGAGCTTCAAGAGGTCTTAGGAATTTTCATGTGTTCACAACAGCCCTCTGGTTTTTGGCCTCATGCCAGGAATTTTCATAAATCGTATTCCTCTGACAGGCATGTTCTTTCCCATGTAACCTACAAGTCAACTAGAGGTTCTCCTTCCTTCTCAAGATCTAAACCGTATTAGCTTACACCTCCATTTTATTCTTTGTGTACATTCATGGACTTTCCCCAAATTGCTGTGATTTTCAGAGCAGGTTCCATCCTTGTGGTTACCTATGTATGGTTCCCGCTCCTTTTCTAACATAGCTTCAGTTATAGATTAGCTACTGGGGTGAAGGTGACATTCTCTCTTCTACACCATATGTGGAAATCAAATCCCTTCCAAAGACTCCTACCCAAAACAAATACCACCCACACAAGGCTGCTGCAAATACAAGAATGTGAGCTGGGGAGGCAGTTTCCACTTCAAATTGGCCAGTAGATTTTCCTGTTACTAAAAAGTGCCTTCATCCAGGGATCTTTTACCGACCAGTTAACCCCGTTAGTAACCCAACTTTTTGCCATTTCCCTGCGTCCTCTTTTCTCCCCTTTCCCATTCTCTTGCTCCCCCTTTCTCCTCCTTCTAGGATTGCTTAGAATTCTGTATTCTTCTCACTCTACTATTTAGAACAGTGACTCTCAACTGGAGGCGACTTTGTCCATACTGCTCCCTCCCTTGGAGGAGGGGACATTTGACAATATCTTGAGACATTTTGGGTTGTTCCAGTGAGGGAGTGTTGGCTACTGGCATCTAATAGGTAGAGGGTAGGGACTCTGCTAAACATCCTACAATGCACAGAACAGGCTCCCACAACAACAAATGATGCCTTCAAACGCCATGGGATTGAGACGGAAGAGGGTTGAGAAACCCTGTTCTAGAGAAACTTGGCTAGAGCCATCCCTATTCCCAAATGCAGCTCTAGGCTTATCCAAAATCCTTCCATCCCACCCCCACCACCACCCTTAGAAAGTGGCTATAGTTCAAAATAGCATTTTCTTACTTCAGAGGCACTAACAAGATCCAAATCAAATTTCACCTCCCCTGGCAGCCTCCCTTGATCCCTCTTTTCCACTCCTCCGTGATTTCATGCCACTTGTTACACACCACCATTCTGCCATTCATCCACCTTGTTAAACCACAGCCACTTAACAATGCAGATCATTCCCTTCCAGCTCCCTAAGCACAGTCCCTGGCATAGAACAGGCATTTAATCATGCTTGTGGAATAGTACTTAATATTCACAGAATAGCTCCCCCAATCTTAGTACCAAGCCTGGCAGAATAGTGGAGATTATATTGGCAGCTGAGGGCAATCATAATTCCTGTTATACAGTGAAGGCACACATGCCATGGGAATGATTATACGATGATGCATGGCACAGCCTTGGTTGAAAACACTACACTTCATGAAGACATCCAAAGATGACTCAACACCGATCTCAGAGGCACCACTGTCAACAGAGGATATCAACCAGACGAGATCAGCCCCATTCCAATCTTCAGTCATGGTATCACAGCTTGCAATTTGCATTGCAATCAGGACTATTTTAAAGGAAGAGGTGTAACAGCCTATCTAAATATTGAAAAAGCACACATAAATGCCCATTTTTCTTGACTGAGTATGATAAGTGGTACAATTATTTTAGAATTAGCAGTAATTTTCCAAAGCTTTGTGAACACTTCATGAAGTAATGGAATTTCAAATGGTAACTTCTGCATAAACAATCAGTTAGTGAAAAAGAAAAATGGATGCCCATATATAAGAGAAAGCATGTATAAAAGAAACAGAAAATTTTATTATAACATTTCTAATCAACCATTTTGATCTCATCTTCCGGATATTGTTACATCGAGCCATCCAACCTTGACATATATAAGCACGAATAAAATATTTAATGTCATTTATATATATTTTAAAAGTCAGTGACAATCAAACTTTTATGCTTTCTAAGGATAGATACTTCATTGTTTTATTTATTTAAAGATGAATTAAAAACAAATCAAAAACAATAGCGGGGAAACGCACACAGTGACAGAAACCGTCTGGATTTTCATGACTTCATCCCTGCCAAAGTTCAAGCCAACTGCTTACCTTTCCCTTTTGCCTCAGCTTCAAACAACTTCCCCAGAGCAGACCTTGCCTACTGTAGACCCAACAGATGTTTCCCCTTTCTCCTTCCCAGGGATTGTTCAGGTGAAGTGGCCATTTGCCTCAAGGTATGTTGGTCCTCCAGAGTCCCCCTGGTGAATCTTAATTTAGTTAGTCTAGCCCAGTATTTCTTGACCAAAAAGGCCCCCCTGTGGAACCTTTTTAGACATTTTTTACCTCAAGTACTACCCAACCATCCCCCCCATCCTGTAACATTTTAACTCCACAGATATACTGCCGTTTGGAGGACCACAAACCCTGGTTACATCTAGGAATTATTTTTGTCCCTGTGGTAGGTAGAATAATAGCCCTACAAAGACATTCACATCCTAATCTCTGGAACCTGGAACTATGGTAGGTCACATGGCAAAGGGGAATTAGGGTCGCAGATGGAATTAAGGTTGCTCTTCAGCTGAATTTGAGATGGGGAGATTATCCTGGTGGGCCCAATGTAACCAGAGGGGTCCTTTCGTCCCTTTACCAAACTGGACTCATTTCCCTTAAATGGGGAAGAGGGAGACAGAAGAGTCAGAAATTAGAAAGGTCTTCATGAAAAAGACTCAATTGGTCACTGCTGGCTTTGAAGACAGAAGGAGGCCATCAGCCAAGAAAAGCTGGCAGCTTCTAAAAGCTGGAAAATGCAGAGAAATAGATCCAGAAAGGAACACAGCCCTGCTGAATAATTAACACACCTTAATTATAGCCCAGTGAGATCTGTTTTGGGTTTCTAACATGCAGAACTGAGAGATAATAAATCTGTGTTGTTTTAAGCCGCTAAATTTGTGGTAATCCGCAATAGCAGCATAGGAAACTAATATATCCCCCATCCCCAAGAACCAATTTTTGTCATCATGGCAGTGATTTTGCCACCATGTATGGTTTACCTCAGTCACTGCAATTCCATTCCCTTTCCCAAGTACTTATTTAGAAGTAGGCACGTGATAGAATTTTGGCTAAGGAGATATAATGAGGAGTCTTCTGGAAGTTTCTGGGAAAGGTGTTTTTGCTCTTAAAAAAAGGAAGAGAAACTTCCCTTTGTTTCTCTATAGCTGTTGCTATTTACATGTGATCCCCAGACCTGCTACAATGAGACAACGAGGGCAGAGCGATTAAGAGAAAGCCCGCATGCTAAGGGAAGCAGAGCAGAATAAAGGGAAGAAGCTGGATCCTTGTAACCAACCCTGGAACTGACACATCTCTGGACTTCTTGTTATGTAGGAAGAAAAAATGTACTTGTTATTTAAGCCAGTTTTGGGATGGGTCTTCTACTGTTTGCCATCAAAAGTAGCCTTTCTTCCCTTTACCAAAAATGAAATCAGTCTGTAAACAAAACACTCACCACGAGGTATCCCCTCATTAGTTGAAACAATATGGCCAATAGAGATATTTGAAATAAAAGATCACTTCAAGATCAAATCTGAGAGATTATAAGAATGAGATGCTAATTAGAGATGTTTAACAGAGTGCTAAAAATCCCTCAAATAGCACAAAAGGTCCTTTTGGAGCTGGCCTTTGTCCACATTACCAGCCTATTCTCTCTTACCCCATCTCCCCGCCCAGCCCCTATCCTGAAATCCTGTATCCAGTGTCTCAGTCACACTAAACAACTTGCCATTACAAACACAGGCCTTGCCTTCTCCATACTTGTTCAGTTGAGCAGGGTGGTCGCTACAGCCCTTTTATCTTCAAACACCTTCTCATTCTTCACAATGCAACTCAGATATTGGCTTCACGGAGCCTGGCATCACCTCTACCCAGAGGGAATTAAATTTTAATGACCTTACTGTACCTGTGTTCCCACTGAACCTCGGGCACATCTTCATCCTGCATTTTTCAAATGGTTAGAATTGCTGTGATTGTGAGTCAACACCTGTCTCTCTCCAACCAACCTGGATGTGAAGGTAGAAACTGTGGCCTTCATGGGTCATCCCCACACCCCATACTTTGCCTGGCCCAGAAGGGGAGGGAGCAAGAGGAGGAAGAAGGATGACTACGGATGAGAGAGAGTGAGTCTGGAGCCTGGATGACACATCAGGACTGAAGATACCATTTGGGAGTCATCAGCATACAGATGACAATTGAAACTGAAAGCTTGGGCGAGATTGCCAAGAACAGATCCTTCAGAAACTTTTGCCGTCAGTGGTGGGAGGAGATACAGGTGCCGAGAGGGAAACATAGAAGAAGGTATTCTGACTGCTGATAAAGGAGATGGTTTCTAGAAGAGGAAAATGTCAGCGGTGCTGGAGGATGCCAAGGAATCAAAAAGTAAGGGGGCCTGGAAAAGGCAAAGGACTGGGCCTCTGAGCAAGTAATTTCACTCGAGTGAATACAGAGGAGGTCTAATGCCAGGGGATTAAAGGAAGAGTGAACAGAGTCAGTGGGCACACACTGAGCCGTACTGCATACTCAGGCACTCGCCAGAAAAGGAAGAGAAAAAAACAGATAACTCTGCTTTCTTTCATTCTATATATATATATATGCTTATAATCCTGAAAATATTTTTATTTAATTAAAAAATATGAATGTCTTCCCACATTTCGGTTTATTCAGGAATAAGCCCTTTAAATGTTTTACCAAAGAGGACATAAAGTGCAGCCTGGAGATGGGCTGCACAGTGTGGATTCAGGGGTGGGCCTCCTTGCTCAGTTAGACCAGGAGTCAGGAAGCCTGAGTCCCTGGTGCTACTCTTCCCAGTAACTCACTCTGTGATCTTTAAGTCATTCATCAATCTGGGTCTCAGTTTCTCCCTTTAACCTGCTATGGTTCTCTGATCCTGTTCACTAGTACCAGGAAATAATTCAACCATTCAAAGAATATTTACCTATTAGTTCAATGTGCAAAGCACTAAGCTAAGAGACTAATTCTTCTAATGGAAAACGCTGATCTCTATTATAATATAAATCTCTCCTGAGAAAGGTAACAATTTGAGCTGTTATTAGTCATTAACACTAATGTGTAAATGTTTCCTTCGTTATAATAATAATGGCAAACATTTCTTAAGAGCTCACTGAATGCTAGACCTTAAGCTTAAAACTTTACATGGGTTTCTCTTTCAATCATCACGAAAACTGCATGAGGTGAAAAACGTTGTTAGCCTTGGTTTACAGATGTGGCAGGTGGGGCTTGCAGAGGTCATTTGCCCAACATCATCACACAGTGCTATCACCTGGCAAGTGCCAGCGCAGGCTTCCCATCCAGGCAGCATGGCCCCAAAGCCTGTGGTATTAGTCAGGGTTCTCCACAGAAACAGAACCAACAGTAGTTCCCTCTTGCTCAGGGGAAGGTCATTCTTTTGTTCTTTTCAGACATTCAACTGATCTGATAGGGCCCGCTTGCATTATGGAGGACCATCTCCTTTGTTCAAAACCCACTAATTTAACTGTTAATCTCATCCAAAAACACCCTCGCAGAAATATCCAGAATAATGCTTGACCACATATCTGGGCAACATGGCCCAGCCAAGTTGACATATATTAACCATCATACCTGTGCACTTAACAGAACAAGTACTCAATAATATTTTAAAAATAGTAGTTCACCTCAAAACATTTCCTTTTGTTTCCCTCATTTTGGTTAATAAGAGAATTATCCACCCAGGAGCCAAAGCCAAAAGTTTGAGAGCTGTTCCCGACTTCCTTCCCCCACGCCCTGCACACCCAATTGCTTGCAAAGATCTATTGATTCTACTTCCTGACAGTACTCCTATTTGTCAGCTCACCTCCATCCTCACTAACCACAGCTTTATTTAGGGCCTTGTCATTTGTTGCCTGGACTATTGCAATAACCTACTAACTCATCCTGCTGCCTGCAGATGGATTGAGTCCCTCTGTCTATCTTTCAACCTACTGTCAGAGGGATCTCCCTAAAACACAAATCTGGTCATGCTGCTGCCTTGTTTTAAATCTTTCAGTGGCCCTATCTCCTTAGTTTAGTGAAAAGATCCTGCACAGTCCTGTCTTCATTTATTTTTCAGTCTCATCTCCTGCCATCCCCCCATAAACCTCCATACTTCTTATACCACACCCTACAAAATAATTTGCACTCCCTTGAAATTGGCATACTCTCCTTTGGTTACAAACTTTCGCAAACACTGTTCCCCTCTGCCTCAAACGCCAGCCCTCTTTTCCCCCAAATCAGCTCACACACAATTATTTTGTGAAAGTGTTTCCTCATATTGCTGAACAAAATACTTTCATGCCTGCCCTCCTAGCACCTCAATAAAGAATTTCCCAACCACTGTAAGCAACACCCCCTCTAGCTGTAAATCCCTAGGAGAGAGTACTGTGTTCTGTTCATTTTGGTAGCCTGAATACCTAACAGCATAGTACCTGGATATATGAGAGCAAGTACTTTACTTTTTTGTTTGTTTCAGAACATTACAGGGTATACATGTTTGGGTTACAAATTTTGCTTTTGTACAAATTGAGTCAGAGTTATAAGTGTGCCCTTCAACCAGATAGTGTGCATTGTACCCATTAGGTATGAATTTACCCATGTCTTCCTCCCCCCTCCCACCTTCTTGATTTCCATTGAGTTTTACTTCCATATGTGCACGTAAGTGTTGATCAATTAGTTCCAATTTAGTATTGAGTATATGTGGTGTTTGTTTTTCCATTCTTGCAATACTTCACTTAGAAGAATGATCTCCAGTTCCATCCAGATCATTACAAAAGATACTAGATCACCGTTTTTTTTTTATGGCTGAGTAATACTCCATGGTATACCTATACCACATTTTATTAATCCACTCATGTATCAATGGGCACTTGGGTTGTTTCCACATCTTTGTGATTGTGAATTGTGCTGCTATAAACATCTGAGTGTAGATGTCTTTTTTATAAAACAAGTACTTCATACACATATTGGAGACCTTAGCAGAGACACCACTTTCTAGGGAATCCATTTGCGGTTTTTCTCCTCCCTCAATGAACAAAAGTACTTAGTAACTCATAATACAGGACTTAAAAATCACTGAAGACACCTAAAAATAGCAAGTAGTTCTATTTTTCCTTGGGAAAGGTGATAATATTATAATGTCTTGTGATCCTAAATATCTCAAAATGGAGCCACTTATGACAAGTGACTCAACCCTACAGTAAAATTGTTGTCCCTTAGAATGAAGAGTATATGTGTGGTGAACTGAGGTGATAAGATGATACCTGCTATGCCAGGCATCCTCAACACCTGGCAAGAAAGTGAAGCCAAAAGGCAGCTGAAGAGAATGGCTATGGACATTCCTGTGGGGGGCCATAAAATCCACAAGGAAACCTACGGTGGTTGAGATGCCTGGAGAAGCTCTGCCCATGAGAACTCTGAGGCCTCTGTTCTATCAGGCTGTGGCTGCCACAAGCCCTGCTAGAGAAGAGCAGCGATCTTCTCCCCATGCCCCACCCCCACTGTCATTCCAGGGAAACCAGACGTGAGGGTTCATCACTGAGTGCACAGGTCTCCCGAGCTACTGTCTGTCGTTGTTCCATTTCTCTCTCATTACTGCCTGTGTGTATTAACATATTTGCATGATTGTTGGTGTGAAAGTCTTGCAATAAACTATGAATGTGTAACCATTTTCTTGGCCACTGAGTCATCATGAACCCTTTAGGTGGACTCTAGACCATGTTTGTTATGATAAACGATACGTGAAACCACAGGACACCTTCATTATAGATTATCTTTACAGTTCTCTGTGGACACAAAACCATCTATAATCTGGGGGACATGAGGTTATAATAAGCCTTAGATTCTATCAGTCTTTAAAATAAAGCCATGGCATGCTTATGTCACATCTACAGAAAGGAAGAGAAAGTCACTGTTTATGGAGACAGTGATTCCAGGCCTCATTTACCTTGGCTAGGCCTGAGGATATGGAGAAGTGTCTCTGTCCCATCACTAACTTATCCTCCCACCCTGGTCTCTGTTTAGGAGTCACTGCTGCCAAAGGCTGGTAGAAGGAAGACCATAGCTCCAATGACAATGGCATCCAGACTGCTAACTGTTTCAGGGCAAAAATAGAGTGACCAATCTCTATCACCATGAACTGGGAAAAGGCATGGGAAAAATGTGCATACCAAGATATTGAGAACCCAGAAACATAAATTTTGTCAATGGATCAGGTCCTTCTGTATCGTAAAATTGAAGAGAGGAAAAAAAAAAACAAAAAACAAAAGCATTCGTGCCAGAGGAAGCACATTATTTTTTTTATAATTGAGAAAGTTATGTATTCAAATCCCAAGGAAATCTTTAGGGTTCATCAATGAAAATCTTTAACTCTATGAAGCACACATTGTTTTAAAGGATTTATCTGTCTCCCATATCTCCATCTGCACACATCTCCTCTTCCTTCAGTACCTAGCCTGGCTGCCTCTCCAGAAAGCCCTCCAGTAACGTCCCTGGTTGGAACCAATCACTTCCTCCTCTGCACCTGCATATCTCATGGCGTGTATGTACAGTAATTATTTTCTCATCTTGGCTCTAAGCTCTTTAAGGGTGACTGTCATATCACCTTCTATCCCTCCCTAGTGCCTATCACAGCACTGTGCCCATAGCCAGTGTATAATACGTCTCCTTGAGTGTGACCGAGGGACATCTCCTGCTGTAGCATAAATAAAAGAAACCAGGGTTACAGTTCACCTTCATTAATCAATTCCTACCTCCAGCTTGTTGTTTACAAGCAAGGGAGAGAAAAGCTGAACCCACAAGTTCATGCTGCTGAGATCAAGACCCAAAGCATATGTTGGCCCACATGGAGGCCCGATGAAAAGCCACGGAGAAAATCAAAGTTTCTCCAAGGAAAATAATAAATAGGGGTGGAGAAGAGAACACCTCTAGTTAAAGACAGGTACTATAGCCACCTCACACCAGGAATACTTCTGTCACTGGTGCTTTCTTAACTGCAACAGGATGTTAAGACAGGACCTGCAGCCCAGGCAGGAGGAGAAAGAAGATGAAGGGGCAGCAGAAGAGAAGCCAGCTCCGCCCCAACCCCTTCTCCACTGCAAGTTCCAGCCTAAAGCAGCCCTAAGCTGAGGCAGGGGAGAAACTTTCAGTTTGAATTTCAAAGTTTTACTACACAGGATTGGACATTTTAATAAATTTCATATACTTAGAAGTGACTAGGGGATTAAGAGTATGAGACAAAGATATCTTCCAGATTGGAGGGGGGTGGTCCTACATCATCATATGTGGAGAATCAGTAAGAAATAGAAAAATAAAGACGTTTCTGAAAACAAATAAGTTGAATGTTGAGGACATTATGCTGAGTGAAATAAACCTGTCACAGAGAGACAAATGATTCCACTTATATGAGGTATCAAAAAAAGTTAAATTCACAGAATCAAAATGCGGAATGGTGGTTTCCAGGAACTAGGATAGAGGGAAATGGGAGCTACTGATCAATGGGCATAAAGTTTCAGTTAAGCAAAATAAATAAGCTCTAGATATTTGCTATACAACACGGTACCTATAATCAACAATAATGTATTGTTCACTAAAAATGTGTTGAGGACAGATCTTATATTTAGAGTTTTTACCAGAACGAAAATGAAATACATAAAATAAACAAGTTGCAATTTTAACATAAAGAGGTTGTACTATGGAGCTTCTACTCAACATGCCAATTACATTTACATTTTCTAAGACAGTTGTTAATAACAGGGCTTCCCCAGTGTGCCTTTCCCCCTTCAACACTCACAGAATACACACGGCTTCTGTGCTTCCTTGTAGTCGCATAGAGAATTCCATTTTTTCTTTGATGAAGAAATGAAAAAGTTATTGATTTAGAAATCATAAAAATAATTAAAATATCTTCTTCCAAAATAGAGGATTCATCCATGTTTATGACAGCCAAACAAAATATCTAGTTTTTGCCTTTGCCGGCACTCTTTTGATTGCTGTCCAATTAGCTGGTGGTCAGAACAGGCCCATTGCTGAGAAGCCTTATTAGAGCAGCTCTCTGGCTGCTATGTGATTTGTGCTATTTTCACTAATTGGACTCAATTGGTGGTGGTGCTGCTGGGCAGAGTCTACATCCTGCCACAGATCTAGCTACTACGACATCTACCTACTCCTGCGTAGGCAGACATGGCTTCCTCAATAAACATGAGGCCCCTGGGTTAATTCCTTTGGTTTCCAACAAAGTACAGCTGATGGAGGCAGGATAGAATGCAGAGCCTTTCCAAAGGCCAAGGGAATGTCCCAACAGAAGCATTTTTTTTTTTTCCTTTGTCCTTTAAACTGATTTGCTTGTTGTCATTTAGAGAGAGGCCAAAACTATTTTTGACAAATATTATGATCCATGGTTACATTTAGATCCTATTTTTCAAGAGAATTTTAACACTGTAACTTGATTTAACATATGTTGATAGAGCTCTTTCATGCCTCAGGCACTGATGAATAAGACCAGGTTGCTAATATCCCCGAGAAAGTCACAGTCTGGGTAGAAGGCAGAAATGTCAACAGACTCACACAACACAATGAGTGCAGTGAACATCTGTGTGGTTTGCCTGCCAGGCAGCCTTTTCTCATTGTTCTAGAAGAGCACCTCACTTTATCTTTGAGGAATGACCCATCTCTGTGGGTTTGATCATGTTTCAAGTGGGGCCCACCTTCTTCTCCCCAGCTCCAGAGATGGGCATGTAACCCATGCATGGCCAGAGTGAATAGAGTCTTCTCCAGGCCACAGAGCTGGCTTGAATAATGAACTGTCACCTGGTGCACAGTGGGGGCCACGCCTGGGACTTCTGCTGGAATGATTGGAAGTAAAACACACATTTTCCACTGAAGTTCCTATAGAGGGTCGGACGGTATCCCCCCAGAAGATATGTCCACCTGGAACCTCAGAATGTGATCTTATCTGGAATAAGGTATAAATATAACTAAGGTAGGGAACTCAACATGATATAATCCTGGATTAGAGTGAGCCCTAAATCCAATGCTGAGTGTCCTCATAAGAAACAGAAAAGGAACAAACAAATGCACAGAGGGGAAGGCGATGTGACGATGGAGACAGGGACTGGAGTTTTGCAGCTGCAAACCAAGGAACGCCAAGCATTGCTGGCAGCCACCAAAGCTAGGGAGGCCTGGAATAGATTCTCCCTTAGGGCCTCCACAAGGAGCCAACCCTGCCAACTCTTTGATTTCAGACTTTTGGCTTCACACCTGTGAGAGGATAAATTTCTGTTGTCTTAAGCCACCCGTGTGTGGTAATTTGTTAAGGCAGCTCTAATACAGTTGCTAAGCTGGCAGTGTGCAAGCCTCCAGCTGCTGGTGGCCATCTTCCCACCACGTGGGAAAAACCTGAGAATAAAGCCAACACACAGAAAGCAGAGCCCAGAGCTGGAGGAGGACACATTCCTGCAGACTTCAGTTTAAAATGTGGAGCTAAGCCTATCTGAAGTCGGATTTACTCCTAGACTGTTTTAAGTTTCTGAATCCTAAATTCCCTCATTGGCTTAAGTTTGAGTCCTGACTGAGACAGTGAAATAAATCTTTCTTTACTAAATGTATGCACAAAGGGTTGCAATCACAGAAAAGAGCTCAACTAGCAATACTTAAGGAAATCCAGGAAGGCTTCACCAAAAAGGTATCATTGATGTTGAGTCTTAAAGAATGAAAATCACTCCAGGCAGACACTGGGGCGGCAGCATTCCCGGCAGACGGAAGAGGGTCAACACAAACATGTTAGGAGATGCTCAGGTCATAAGGTATAGAGTAAGAGCACAGTGGGTGAGGTGCAAGGAAGGAAAGGCAAGAAATCTGGCTATGTGTAGAGCACTGTCTCTTTGTCCTCCCAGCAGCTCAACAAGGCAAGGATGGGAACAAGACTACAGAAATCAAAATCCGCAATCTCAAAAGAGAAATAACAAGAGCCAGTAAAAAGAACATGCACTTTGGAGTCAACAAGCCCTGGGTTTGTATCTGATGCTACTACGCACTGACTAGGTTATCTCAGGCTGTTACATACTTTTCTTGAGCCTTGTTTTCCCTTCCATAAAATAGGGATGGTAGCAGCCTCAGAGCACAGAAAAACTCAATTAGATGGTATGTGTAAAGTAAGCACTGATAAATATCAGTTCTTTCTTGTTTCAACAAATTATCTGAGGAGAATCTCACATTTGGGGACAATAGGACAGAGAAACAAAGAGACCCAAGAGAACCTCCATCTTCCATTGAAGCTTTACTGAGACTTTGGTAAGAAAATAATCCACATTTAGCATAATATGATTCATGTTGGAATTTATAAATCAAAACTAAGATCGAATCACAATTTTACATACTTTAAATGAAAGACACACTTAACCTAATTTTTAGAGATGAAAGTGTCAAGTCACTCATCCCTACGGCCCTTGACTATGGGGACCCAGAAGTGTTTCCAGAATCACCATCATATTATAAGAGCACAAAAATGTTCAGAAAACTGCATAATGATTAATGAGCCTTAAAATGAATAAGAAACACAGGAGAGTAAAAAAAAGCAACGAGAAATATGTGTTAAGGGGAAAATGTTTAGAACTATTAACAAGAGCACTCTAAATTTCAGATCCTCCTAGTACCCAGGAAAAATAGCAATAAAGATCTCTAAATGGATTTTGTTAAAAAAAAAAATTAACAACCACCTAGGGGGGCACTTACTTTTTAAGCTCTTTTAAACTGAGGCATTAGTTAAAATGAAATTTTGCAGGATGATGTCCCACCCCTGCATCATCCTTTCAAGGAAGCCACATAGTCATTCTGGACTCACCCACTCCATTCTTAGAGCACCAGGACACATCCTTGGGTTGGCCAAGATGCTTTGTTTCAGTGGCATAGATCTCCATAGCATCAAGTGACCTCTGTCCTCCAAGCCTGGGACTTTGTCTCCACCTATGCCAATGCCAACTCACTTCCTGCCCTCACTCCCACTCTGGTCCAAGCTAACCCCAACCCTTACCTGAAGACCTGCAATAAATTTCTACCTCATCTTCTGCTTCCATCTTACCCCTATAATCCAGTTTCTGCACAGGAACTTCCTGAACCCTCAGTCACGCCATGCTACTCTCCAAATCAAACCCTTTCAAATGCTTTCCATTGCATGAGAATAAAATCCGTGCTTCCAGCCACGGCCTATCCAACTGTAGTCAACTGTATACTATTCATCTCATGTGTTGCCACCCTTATTGGGTTCTAGCCATGCTGACTTCTCTACTGTCTTTCAAATAAACCCTTAACGTGCATTTGTTTCTTTCTTAATAAGATATAATTTGTAACTATTAGCTTGAATTTATAATTATTAGCTAGTTTCCTTTCTTTCCTTTTTTAAATCAGTCTACTCTTTATAATCTAAGTCCCTGGAGGCCAGAGACCAGATCTATGAATTCCCAGCACCTAGTTCAGTTCTTGGAACTTCAAATGGGCACCAATTATGTGTTGAATGAATGGTGAATAAGTAAATTTCCCAGGGCCTGGAGTCATGACTGTAAATAGCAGAAGTTCTAGACCTTAGGACATCTTGCAGTCATGAATCACATCACAGGTTTATATGCCTGGAACACTCCAAGAAATCTGAAAGAAGAATAATACATTCAGCATGTTTGTCTACTTTCTGATTTTTCATCCATCCTATTTGTCAGACGTAGAAGATCTCTGGTCATTAACTCGGCTTTGCCTCACTGGAATTATAGATTCACCATCTCTCTGGTTCTGGTTCTTAGAATCAGGTTTAGTAACATGGGAGTCATACTTGCTGTCATCTGCTTAATTTACTGTTTCTCTTTCTGACTTAATCCTGGCCCTCAAACTCTGGTTTCCTGGCTCTCCCTCCTTCCCAAGTACCTTCCTGTTGCAAACCCAGCCATGCCCCAGACCCATGTCTCCCAAGGGCCACAAGACAGGACATGATACTGAACCCTGACCCTAGGCAGGGTCCCATTCTCTGCTACAGCACACTTCCACGTGGACTGCCAGCCTGTCCATCTTCCTTTCTCCAAGCTACCTACTTCCTGTGTTTGGGATATGCTCACCTGCTGTGTGTCCATTTATCGCTCATTCAATAAGCATTCTTAGAGCATCTTCTAGATGTTGCAACTACAGCACTAATTAAAGATGAATGAGGTATGCCCTTTGCCTCTGAAGGAAGAGAGGGGAGTAATTAAAACATAAAGTGATAAGATATTTGCATGGGACCTTAGAAACTGACCAGGTCTTCACAATATAATATATTTTTGTGGAATACTTAACATGTATAAAATATATACAGTGTATTTCTTCATCTATTGATGATGACTCAGATGTAGCCTCCTACAGACAATCAGTGTATGACTTGCCCTGACAGCATTAGCCCCTGTTTTCCAAGATCTCTCCTACCAAGCAGCACTCGTGTCCTCGGCAGCAGTTTCAGTTTTGCTCAGTCCCTGAGTCTGATCCAGGGCCAACAGTTTGCACCCAGCTTCACCCTACAAGTGGCCAAGGTTTGGAATGGTTTTGCCATGATGGACTCTGTACCTGGTCGTCCTGGTATGAGCCCTGAGCCCCTCTCTGTCACTGCAAAGGTACAGTGTTGTCCCACCCTTGACTTACATTTCAGGTCCCTGGGGATGACTCAGGCCCCAGACTCTGGCCTCCTGGGTTTGGACCAGGAAACCCTGCCTGTTTCTTCTGCACTTTCACCTGCTTGGGTGGAAGCATCCAGTCCTTTGCCTGTGCTCCCACACAGCTGCTAAGGTCTGACTCTGCATGAAGCCATCGAGCAAAACCCTGGCTCTAGCCGGGGGCGGTGGCTCACGCCTATAATCCTAGCACTCTGGGAGGCTGAGACGGGCGGATTGTTTGAGCTCAGGAATTCGAGACCAGCCTGAGCAAGAGCGAGACCCCGTCTCTACTAAAAAAAATAGAAAGAAATTATCTGGACAACTAAAAATACATAGAAAAAATTAGCCAGGCATAATGGCGCATGCCTATAGTCCCAGCTACTCGGGAGGCTGAGGCAGGAGGATCGCTTGAGCCCAGGACTTTGAGGTTGCTGTGAGCTAGGCTAACACCATGGTACCCACTCGAGCCCGGGAACCTGAGTAAGACTCTGTCTCAAAAAAAAAAAAAACAAAAAAACCCTGGCTCTGTGCTAAGGTCCTGACCCCTCTAGCTTGCTGTCTTTACATTTCTCATGTCCTTTTATGATCATATCCAGAGATATGATACCATGAATGAATAAATATGAGTTCCCTAGAATAAGGGAATTCAGCCTCAGGTGATGGTTTAAGTATCTCTCTCAGAGAATCCCGTGTAAATGCTTACAAAGAGATATGCTTTGTCACATCAACCATGAGGTTCCTATTTTCAGGTTTGTTTGATTGTTTTTTTTTTCCTACTACCTAACTCCCATTGCCAACCGTATTCATTTCTTATAGCTGCTGTAACAAAGTACCACAAACAGGGTAGCTTAAACAACATAAATTTATTGTCTCCCAGTCCTGGAGGCTAGAAATCTGAGATCAAAGTAGGATCCTTCTGAGGCTGCAAGGAAGAATCCATTCCATGCCTCTTCCCTAGCTTCTGGTGGTTTTCTGGAGATCTTTGGCATTCCTTGGCACACAGAAGCATCACCTCAATCTCTGCATTCATCTTCACATGGTGTTCTCCCTGTGTGTGTGTGTGTCTGTGTCCAAATTTTCCTGTATTCCTAAGGACACCAGCCATATTGGATTAGGGGCCTATCCTACTCCAGTATGACCTCATCTTAATTTAATTAATTACATCTGCAACCCTATTTCCAAACAAGATCACATTCTAAAATACTAGGGGTTAAGACCTCAACATGAATTTTGGGGAGGGCACAATTCAACCCATAACACCAATCATGGCTGCTGGATTGAGCCCTGATTTATGGAGTTCTGCATGACCCAAGCCCACGTTTTGTCCCAGTTCTTTGGATGAATTTTGGATGTGGAACTACCCAGTTTCCCCTGAGGGATCAGCTTCTGTGATCAGGGCCTTGCCAGCTGTCCTCTGCATGCCTCACAAGTCATGAAAAGAAGCATGCTTCTCTCCCTGTGCTTAGCCCCCGAGAAATCACTTTCTTTTATTTTCCTTTCTAAAGTCATTTCCTTGTGAAAGCCATTCTGTTTGGAAACTCCAGCACTAGATGAGAGCTTTAAGGTGCAATCTGTACTTGCCGTGTTGATGGAAGAATATAGTATAAAAAACACCTTTCTGCAGAAATGAAGCAACATCAGAATCCATTTATGTCATTTTTGTGGGCCCTAAAAGAGTTGGCTTGAGAATTAGAAGTGTGTTTTCCCAGTTTACTTCATAACTTATCAACTAAGCAACAATTATAGTTTCCTTGAAAATGAATAGCTCAAGAATAATAAAGTCAGAAGGCTATGAGATGCATAGTTGATTGAAATAGGTGCCAAGTATTTCAAGGGTCATGTCCCTTGGCAAAACTATGCTGCACAGTCTCTGTGTGTGTTTGGCAAATACTCAGATTCTTTCTTTGCTCCTTTTACTGTTACCTGACCAAAGCTATTTCATGATTCATTGGGGTCCCACAAGGGAAAGGCAGGGGAAAAGGAGAGAGTGAAACTCAAGTCAGCACATTTTGTTTCTCGTTAACAGCTCTGGGAAGAGGTTTGGTCGGGAGAGGAATTTCAAGTAATGATTTAAACATGTCTTCTGGCAGTTGCAGCAGCGAGAGAGAAAAAATAACGCCTCTTGTAGCAGCTCAGATACACTTCCAAGGCAGTGGTACTCGTGGCCATAAGACTCTAGAGTCACATTTGCATCACGCATCACGGCTGGCATGCACTTAATGGGCTATTAAGGGAAATAGGGATGTTCAGAGTGCATTGCTAGGCTTTTGTGTTTCCTAACATGGAGGGCAACCACTGTGCTCCCCTTCAAAATGCTGCTTGATGTGGTTGCCAGAGGAAATCCTGTGTTAGATGGAACTATTCACATGAGCCAATGTGACAGTTCATTCAACACATATTTGAGCCCCTACTATGTGTTGGTGCCCTACTCTAGGTGGGAGGGATACAGTGCTGAATGAGTCAGACCTGCTTCCTTCCCTTGCCCTGCCCGATGGCCTTTCCATTTCACGTGACCTTTTAGTCTCCTGTCTCTCTAGGCTATGGGAATTTAGCCTAAGTTGGCATCATATTCTACATTCAACTTTTTGTGCTGCATTTTTTCCTCAGGAAACTATGTTTCCATTTAAGTTATCCAGATTAGTTTAACTCAAATAATACAGTGTACTCTCTTTGAGTCTGGGGTCCACAAATTGTCACATTCCACTGCTTTACAACAAATCTTTTTGTTACATGAACTGCAGGATGTCCTCTCTCAGGCACAGTGTTTTTGGGCAATGTCTCTAAATGATACCTCCATTAAGACAAAGATCACACTAATTTATACCTGTTTGTTTGCCTCTTTGCTCCCTCTGATACACAGTGACCTGCTGGGAAGCAGAGACCATGATTCATCTCTGTATCCTCAAAGCCTAGCACAAGTACAATCTGATACATGCACTACCAATGTCCACCAAATTGATTAATACTTAGAAGGTTCAAAATGGAAAAGGAGAAGGCAGATTTGGTGAGCCAATCCCGACTGGCATTTAATTAATTCACATATCCAACTGCATGCCAGTGCTATGCTAAGTAATATATTAGTCATGCTAAGAAATAATAAGATTGGTCACTGGTAGGAGGTACAGAGCAAGTTTCAGGAATGACAAGTGCTGGCTGCCTTTAATTGAGCACTTACTTATGCCTTTGCACTGTTTTCTCCTCATTGAGCAAACTGGATACAATGGTACAAATTGACAGCTGTTAAGCACCAGCCATGAGCCACACGTTGTTATGGATGATTTCAATCAATTCTCATAGAATTGTTATCTCCATTCTGCACATGATGAAATTGAGCACATGATTAAGTTATCCAAGGTCCTTTTGCCAGAATATGACAGATCTAGAACTCAAACCCAGCCAGTGAGAAGCTCTTAACCACTCCCCAGTGCTGTTTGGCTAAGAAATCAGGGTTGGGCTGAACCTACAGATTATAGGTTTTGGCATTTGCCAGCAATAAAAAATAGAATTCTAAGTGACTTAACAGTATGGTAGCCTCTGAAGCTTCCCATACGGGTTACACAGTATAAAAGAAAATACATAAGCCAGAGGTGGAAACACCTCTGCCTTTCAGTTCCCAGATCCCGAGCAAACCTGATCTCCAGGCTCACATTACTAACACAGCCACAGATCTGATGACAACGGTCATTCAACAGACATTCATGAAGCTCCTGTTATGCACCAGGCATTCTGCTGGGTATTGAGGGATCCTTCCACTAAGAAAAACACATTCTGGTGAAAGGGACATACAGGGAAATTAGCATTACAATCAGAGCAGCAAGTGGTAGGTGCTACAGTGTTAAGGACAGGGATGTACAGGAGCACACTGGCAAGGATAAGGCAAGACATCCCAAACTGGTCCTCAAATCTCAACCCTTTTTTTTTTGAGACAGTCTCACCCCAGGTGGAGTACAGTGGCATCATCATAGCTCACAGCAATCTCAAATCGTGGGCTCAAGTGATCCTCCTGCCTCAGCCTCCTGAGTAGCTGGGACTACAGATGTGTGCCGCCATGCTCAGCTAATTTTTATATTTTTTGTAGAGTCAAGGCTCTCACTATGGTGTTCAGGCTGGTCTTGAACTCCTGACCTCTAGTGATCCTCCTGCCTCAGCCTCCCAGAGTAGTACGATTGCAGGCATGAGCCACTGCACTCAACCTCGACCCTTTTAAAGTCACAACTGAATAGTCAGACCCAAGCAAAGATAACTGTCAGGTGACGTGACAAGTAATATTCAACAGCCAAGAGTGACAAGAATTAGACTTAGGGTGGAATACTTATCATGGGGGGACGAACTGAGAACAAGTAAGGAGAAAAGAGAAGGTGAGCAATCAGGAACCATTCAAAATCCTCCTCTCTGACCCTTTAGGCGGAATTACCACATATCGTTAAGAGTGAAGGTAATTAATAAATCAAGCAAAGACCTCTCTGCTATTTCAGATATCCTAGGTACCAGCCAATACACCTGCCATCCTTACAATAATGTACAGCTTTGTCATGGCATTGGGGTATCTATGTTCTCTCTATTCCTTTCATTAGTAATATCCGATATTAAACATCACTTTACAGTTTATAATATTCACAAGAATTCTAATATTTGATGATCACTGAACAGAGGGCCTCCATTTTACAGACAAGGAAATTAATCCTCAGAGAAGCTTGTTAATAAAGTCTCATAATTGAAAAAGAGGGATTTAAAGAATTTTCTTCTGACTCCAAGATTGATTCCACTGCATCAAATTGTCATTGCTTACTGAAAACTTAACTACAGTATTAAAATCTAGATTTTAAAGCACTAATTTGAATGCTGTTTGCAATTTCACGTTAACAGCAGCTGTTGCTACTTGGCAGTTACTAAGACCTAAATATTAGGAAAGGCCAGGGTGAAGAACAGCTTTGAAACGACACTCTATTTGATCAGGTTCTGTCGTAATTGTTGAAGTCACATAAACGTTCTTTGGATCCCCATAAAGCTTCTGCAGTTCCAATTTGCAGTTTCCTCAGCCCTCCTTTGAAGTGATTCTTGCCAATTACCTGGCGTTAATATTAATTAAATATGATTTGTAACTCGAAATGTGGTGTTATCAATGGAACTCAGCTGCAAGAATATAAAGTAAAATTTTCAATTGAATTAAAATGTTTCCTTTCATTCATAGTATTTTACAACATTAATACTTTTGTCAAATTGATTTTTGCCTGCTGGAAGTCATTTTGCCAAAGCAATGAACATCTGAGGAAAAACGCTGTTCTTTACGTATTCCTTTCTTTCTGTCATTGAAAATACTTCATTTTAATCTTAAAGTGAATCCATTTCAGTTAACAGAAACTTGGTTCTTGTTTATAACCTAAGAGGGGAAAAAATGCTTTCTTTTAAAACTGTACTAAGACCCTTTAAAAACATAATCAGTGGGCATTTTTCAATTGTACACTAGGAATGAAATTTTCCTAACTTTATTGCTTGGCCCTCACCAAAAAAAAAAAAATAAATCACTATGAAACTTTTTGGCAAGTGTCTGTCACTTTATATAAAAATGAATTAATTAAATTAGTTTATTGCATTAGCATTTCAAACATAATCTGCCAATCCAACAACTCTGAGGTTGCTTCCAACTCTAAGATTTTAAGATTCTGAACACATGTCAGATAATAGTCAGAAGCTTCCAGCATTTGCAGATTAGAAAAAAAAAGTCACATATAGCAGAACATTTGACAGAATCAGGTCTATTCTGCCCCCTGTAATGTATGTGATAAGGACTCGAAGGCCTGTCATCTTCAATAAGCCATTCATAAACACGATGACTGATTAAAGGAGGTGTGTCGTCATAATGTGAAAATCCACAATGAAAAGATATAATGCTTTCACATATTCCTTTTATCTTCAAAGATAAAGCTTTAGCTTCCTTGCTCCTTATAATGATAGCAGTAGCATTAACATTTATTATCCTGTCTTCTTTTAAAAATAATATAATAAGGTAAGACAAAGAAGTGAAAGAATCTGTCTAAAGACTCAAGGAAGTCATTTACTAAGTCACAAGCTACAAGCCCCAGAGCTTATGATGGAAAAGCAAGAACAAATATTATCAACTCCTTTATTATAATATCAGTGAAATATTATATTAAATAATTAAAACAAAGCAGAAATAGAGGACTGTGTTCCTAACATCTGAGGGTGTGAAACATGGGTGACGGACAAGTCTTAACCAGCAGCAAGAAAGCTATCCCCCCTTCCCTCAAGCCAAAAGAGACCAAAGGGGGAAACAAAAATAAATTAGGCCAGAAAGGATTCTCTGAATGTCTATAATTTTGTAGATGTAATCAAAAATAGAAGCTTCTTAAAATTACACAAAGCAGGGCAGTCGAACAGCCAGTACATACCTGTATTGGTAGCAATCATTGCTATCCTACCAGGAAGCTCTTGACTACCTAGAAGCCTAGGAATGACACATACCACCTACCCCCATACGGAACCCTGAATTATCCATGAGGTCACCTGATCCACCCAAGTAGTCAGGACTGGCAGAATAGAATTCCATAATGCTCCAGAAGAAGCTTCTGAACTAGTTATACTGCAGGCTTCTCCATTAACCAAATTCTGTCTGGTTAGACCCCTCTCATCCTTTTTGCTAACCCTTTGTCCTCTCAGGGGTGGAGAACCTGCAGCCTTGGGGCCACATGTGGCCTTCTGGACCCTTGAGTGTGGTCTTTTGACTGAATCCAAATTTTACAAAACAAATACTTTATTAAAATCCTTTATTAAAATATTTTTTCTGTGATGTTTGGATTCAGTAAAGGGGCTGCACATGGGGATCTGGAGGGCCACACCTGGACTTGAGGCCACAGGTTCCCCATCAGAGTGTGACCTGCTTTGGAAATGGGGTCATTGCAAATGTAATTATTAATAGTTAAGATGAAGTCATACTGGAGTAGGATGGGTCTTTAATCCAGTATATTGATGTCTGTATAAGAAGAGAAGACACAGAGACAAACACAAGAAGGGAGAAGATGGTCTTGTGATGAGGGAGGCAGAGATTATAGTGATATATCGACAAGCCAAGGAAAAGCAAGGACTTCCAGAAAACACCAGAAGCTACAAGAGGCAAGGAAGGATTTTCCCCTCAGGTTTCAGAAGCAGCATGGCCCTGCCAACACCTTGATTTTGTATTTCTAGCCTCCAGAACTGTGAGATGATAAATTTCAATTTTTTTTTTAAGTGACAAGGTCTCACTATATTGTCCACACTATTCACAGGTGCTATCACAGTGCAGTGCAGCCTCGAACTTCTGGCCTCACATGATCCTCTCACCTTAACCTCCCAAGTAGTTGGGACTACAAGCACATGCCACCACATCCAGTTAATAAATTTCTATTGTTTTAAGCCATCCAGTTTGTGGTACTTTGCTATGGCAGCCCTAGGAAACTGAAACACCCCTTCTCAGGGACACTGCTTCATTCTCTGCCACCATGTCACACATGTTCAGCTATTCCTCCTGGCAGAAATTCCTGTTTAAAAAACTGTTCAGTATACTTGAATTTTTCCTAAAGAACTCCTACCATCTCCCATAGCAGAAACCTTCTTTAAAGGAGACTGAGAGGCCTCTCATGACCACAGATCCATCAAAAGGATGCTCTACCACACTCTTAGCTTCCCAGACACCTTGATCAGCTCCCTTTGCTTCACTTACGTGGTCTACCTCATCAATCACCTTTCCCTCCTCAACCATCAATTTCATGAGAATGAGCTTCAGGTCTGCATCTCCGTTCCTGTTTGGCTCTAGACCACTGTTCCCTGCTACTCTTCTCCACAAAGATATGGACTGGTACATAAAGTTCATGACCAAACTCATGCTTCCCACTCCAAAGCAACCTCTCCATTTTCCTGTCTCTTTTCTGTTTATGGTACTTGCCTTCTCCTAGTTTCCTTCTCCTAGTGGCCCTGGTAGGGAATTTCAAGTTCAACTTTAATTTCTTTCTTATCCTCAACCTTTATGTCCAATTAGTTACTAAATTTTATAGCCTCCACTTCACAAATGTCTCTCAAGTCTGTCTCCTCTTCCATTTCTATTATCACTGCCATACATCAGGCCAAGATTGATATTGCAATGGCCTCTCAACTGGTCTCCCTATCTTCCACTTCTCATTAGCACAATCTTAAATACACATCCTGATAGATTCCTCTCTTATCTCCTCAGCAGTTTCCTCCATTGTCTATAAAATTAAGGATAAAATAATATGATTTGAAATACTCAATTATGTGTCCATATCAAGATTTCCAATTTTGTCTCCTATACTTCATTACACAGACTATACGTCAGTCGAATTTGCTATTTGCTGATCCCAAATATGTTTTTTTTCCTTCTCCAGTAAAAATCCTATAGTCAAGAGATGCCTTGGGCTGATGCCATAAGAACTAGGCATCAAGGGGCTGTTTGTCTTTATTTTATCAAATATCTCCTGTCCCTCTCTCCTTTGAAATGATCTCCGCTAGAGAAGAGCCATCACTAATGTTTGCTCACAACCGTCATTCACTCATAAACCTCATTCTCTCAGATTCACAAAGGACACTTCCCCATGTCAGATTTTGTTAAAATTAAAAACATTCTAATCAAACTGTATAAGAAATTTATCACTAAACCAATTTGTGTTTTGCCATCATTCCATTATGATCTGTCTGAATTAATCAGAGGTAAGACATAGAAAGCCTCAATTTACACTGAAATTCTGCAGAAATCAATGTTGCTAAAGAGAAATTCAGAACAAAGTACAGGAAAATTTATAACAGTTGGGGAAATATATTATTGTATTAATAGGCAGACACTCCAAAAAATGAATTTATACATCTTCTTCTCACTCAAGCTATTAAGGTTTTTAAAAACACACTACTAACATGGTGACAGAGATGTCATCGATGTTGTAGTAAGAGGCTGCAAATGTTACAGAACTGATGAATTTTTATTAGAATCATCAGATAATTTCAGAATGGGTTAAGTTGCCACCATTTGCCATTCCCATTAATATCATTGTCATGTAAAAGGTTTAATTTCAGCTATTTTTGTTCTAGATAAAATCTTTGTCATTAAAATGAGGGATGATTTTGATATTTAATATATTCCATGGCATACTCAAGCATGGTACTTATTTGGCCTTTTCAGTATTCCGCATATTAATCGACAATCTATCCCTCTCTCCCTTCCCCAGATAAGTGAGAACTGAAATAGAATGGACAGCCAATCAAGTCACAGAATGCTGAAAGGATCAACATAGAAGAAATGTGTTGCTCTAATCAGAAGTGTATACAAGGCATTAAAATTATTTTCTCCCATACTAATGACTAACATAGAAACAGGAATAATGAATGGCACCATCTGAATCCTTTCATGTGACAGTTTTACCAAAATATAGTGATGCTTCCTAAAAAGTAAAAACTAAGTATTTGTTATTTTAGTCAAAAGAATAAAACTGTGTTCTCACTTAACTTTTAGAACAATGAATTTTACCACATTTTGCAGTAATTGGCAAATTACGTCCTGTATTGAATTTTTTACAATAATCTGTTTCATGCACAGAAAATGTGTCCTGAAGTTGAAGAATGTCCAGGATCACTACAGAAAACTTATTTCAATACCTATTCTATTAGTTTCCTTCTCATGTTGAATTATCACTCTGGTAAGAACTGACATCAGCTGCTTAAATTATACATTAACCTTGTTTTCAGAAGCTATTGTTTTCATTTGAGTGGGCATTTCCTCTAAGGATAAATTTGAGACCTTTGTCCAAGAAGATAATATAAATTGTAATAATTTAAAGTTCAATTGAATGTCTTGAATAATTTTATAGCAATACTAATATAATTTAAAATTCCAAAGAGCAAATATTATGGCATCATGGACACTTACAGCAGGTGTGACAGTTGTCGAATTAAATCAATTAACCCAATCTGTTCAGTAAGACCAGGCCTTTTCTACATTTTTTGCAACAGCACAAACGTAGCACAAATGTTAAATATACTAAATATTATGTATAATAAATTTCCATGCCCTATTATGTACAGAAGAAAGATCTCAGGCATCTGCAAGTCTTTCAAGTGAAAATCTTATTTCAATAACTTTAAAATCCTTGTTCTTGATAATTATGGTTAAACCCAAATCACTCCCATGATCTTTTCTTGAGTGGATGCTTTCATGAAAAACAATAAATATTTTAACATAATTTCTTCCTTCAGGTTCAAAATTACTGAAAAACAGCTAATAGATGCTTTAATCTTTCCATAAAATATTGTTATTACTCTTATAGAAAAGTTCATTCATTCTAAGAATAATAATATTTAAGTAACAATAATATGTCTCCTTTCACCCACAAAGACACTTTGTTGGCTAATCAGCAATAAGATTTGTGTTTTAAGTTGTTTTTGTTTTTTTTTGTTTTTCAAAGTAGTGGAATGTGTTTACCACCTCATAAGTATATATACACGATGATGAAATGCCTACAGAGATTTGGATAAACACCTTGAAAATAGCCCAGAAGGGAGGTCATGGGCACCTTGTTCTGACAAAGTCATTACATCTCACCCTTCATCCGCCTGTAAGCTTCAGAGTTGTAGGTAAGAAGAAATATGCAAAAAGTCAAATACGACAATAAGAATATTGCTTAAGTACAGCCTTGGGGGCTACTTCAGCATTCCTTTTTAAAATAATTGCTAGTCTTAATCCCTCTAGTGTTGGATGTTAAATTCCACTAACTTTTTTTTTTTAGTTTAATGACTTGCTAATGTAAACTTCCATCTAGAACAATCAAATAGTATGTCATTTATTCAAATTTACAGTGGCTCTAATGTGCCGGCAAACTCCCTCATCAAAACAGACAACTTTAAAAAATGTTCGCCTGAGTCAGGTGCTCTACTTCCTAAATTAGCACCAAAGTGTCACCTTGATAGACTTATGAACAACAAAATCATTTATAACAAACTTGCTTCCCTCTAGAGTGGACAGCCTAAGTCATGCATCTGCAGGAGTTCTAATTATTCCATACAGATCAGAGAGTGCTCAGAGATGCCCAGCCTTAGCAGCCTGTCACCTCCAAGTACAAATGTCTGATAAATATATGCTTACCAATTTCCCTTGAGATCTGGGTGAAGGCCTCCACGCCACTCTCTCCGTAGTTCCCCTCAGAAGCCAGCGTTGACACATAATTCCATCCCAGTGCCGTCACAATGTCCACCATGGCTTGCGCTTGGTAGGAGTCAGGCGGGACCACCCGAGAGAAAAAGTCATACCTGGTGTTATCACTTAGCTCTGGGGCTGTGGATGCATAGCTGATTTGAGGTATCTGCAAAACAAATGACAGGTCATTTCAACCCCTGAGGAATCTCGCAGAATGATAGATTGTCACAAGAGCTGTACCGGAAACCAAGAGATATCAGTCTGAAGCCAAAATACAGTTTTATGACCACCAATTTAATTAGAAAGCATTTTATAATGTTTGTGGGCTCACTTTCTTTCAATGCACAGTATTTCTGAACAGCAAGAAAGAATTTAGTTTTGCTTCAGGTTCCATTGTTTCTGAAGCCAAAGCAAAACATTTGTGCTTATTGCTCTTGCTTTTTTTTTTAATTCTGTACATGATAAGTTCTGTTGCAGAAACGAGAGAGAAATGAAGGTATACACATCAGAAAGGTCACCTCTGAAATTGCCTCTCACTTTAGGACATAGCTATGACTAACAGGGAACTTAATATGAGATTTTTTTGACACCTGATAACCATTTCAGCCTTAAGATTGTATTTTTGGTAAATTATTTTAAATATATAGTTTTGCAAGTCTATCCACTGCTGATTGATAGAATCACTGAGTATCCCAAAAAGATTCAGGAATAGCCAACCACATATCCTCTAATTAAAATATCTTTCCAACTCCCTAAAAAAAAAAAGACATAAAAAGGAATCCAGGTAATACATTTTTTAGAAAAAGAGACCATTTCTGACATAAACAGAATGAATTGCTAAAATATTTTCAAAACCAGGAATTCTATGTCATTTCTCAATAATGCGGGAGGGTGAGCTATGCAGCCTGTGCATCTCATCACTCTTGTGCTGCCATGCTGTATATAAGTGAAAGTTCAGGGATCAAAATGACTCCAAGATGCCCTAATTCAGATGGCTTGGTTGAAAATGCAGGTTTAACCTGTACATAAAACAATTAACTTTGTTTCACATCAGATCCTACATCTAATGTCAGTGCTCGAAGACGATGTCAAAGAGGTTGCAATTCCAAGAACCCACACAGGGCTACACATCTTGGGATCCAACCGTCACCCACCACTGTCTGGCCAGATGACACCCACTCTACATGGATGTTTTAACTTTACTCTTGAAATCTTTGAAAAGCCTTCACCATCTGGATAGCTTTTCTAAGTCTAGCAAGTCCTGCTCCCTATTGGTAGCCAGTGAAATGAAGTAAGCTTCCCAATATATTAAAGTCACCCAGGTCTCCTCCTGCAATCATATTAGAAAAAGAAAAAGAAAAAAAAGTCACCCAGGGAGAAGAAGCAGAACAATGCACCTAGAGCTCTCCAGGGTGCTGCAAGATCCATTCAGCTTCTGCGTAATCAGTATTTACCTATTTGGGTTGTAACAATGATTACTCATTCTAGCATATTTAACCCCAATTTTTTTCTAGTTCAGTTCTTCTAGTGGAGAACTAGGAGAACATGTTAACTTACTTATTAACATTGTGGGACCATGAAACTACCTGACCTGCCTCTTCCTGCCCTTTGCTTTCTCTCCCAGATAAACCAGCCTTATCTTAACAGACTGGTCCCTTAATTAGACTTTTTGCCTTCATAGTACATGACTACTCAGCAAGGGCATCCCCCTCCAAATAGAAAACCACACACTTTGGCCATTTTCACGTTTTCTAGTTTGTCTTCAGAGGACCTGGGAAAGAGACCATGGATGACTCAGTGAGAACTATCTCTAACTAGGCAAAAATTTTCCAAAGAGCAAAAGCTTGTGCATTTCTATGTTTTAATGAAGGAGATTCACCAGACTGACCTTTACTTTGGAAGGAACTCTGTGTGTGGTGGGGGAAATAGGGGAGCATTCTATAGCAAATTCTGTAGCACTATACCATTTCCTTATCTTATTTAGATACATAACCCTCCCACTTCCTCAGCTACTCAGTGTCCAGCAGTAAAATGCCTTACACAACTCCCACCCTGCCTATAATAATGAGCCACCCCTTTCTAAAAATGAGCACAAAGTGTGAAAATTGAGTGTTTGAAACCAAAACTAATTATCTCAAATTACTACCTTCAGTCAGTCACTTCCCGGGCTGTTTAATTAGCAGTCAGTCTCATGTTTAGGATTAATTAAACAGGTGTAAAGGGTATATAAAATAAAAGTGCAGACAGAAGATGGCTGTTTGATTAATTCAGTAATGGACTTTCTCCCCATAGTCTTGAAGAGTTTTCTTTTTGCAGATCAATGTGTGGAAAAGTAATGTGAGAGTCGTGCTTATTTTTCCATTTGTTCATTTCTGCAGTCTACAATAATACATATCAGGGTATACTGATAATATTTCAAGACAACTTTTCAAGTTCTCATGATGCCACATCTCATTTTTATTTTATTGTGGTGGACCACTAAGTGTTGGCTCATTAAGTATTTTAATTTCTGTGCCAGCATTCCCAATATTTCCACCATCCTCAAATTAAACCCCTACTGACAACTGAAGTGGAAATTTTTTAAAGACTTAGAATGTTTCTCTTTCTTTTCCCTATATCAAATCCATCCAAACCACCCCCTTAACCCTGGAGGTTTCATCTGCCAGAAACAGCACCACTAAAAAAAAAAAAAAAAAAAAAAAAAGGTGATGGGTGGAGGAGAGAAGTGGAGAGGGAAATGAGAGGAAACGAAAGGAAAATGTATCAAAAGGGAGTTAAGAAGGGAGTTAGGAAACCCATCCTTCATCAGTTCACCCATCCTTTTAAAGATCTTTTATAGGTCTCTATTAACTCTCACTTGCCAATTTAAAGGATAAAATCCAAATTCTTCAGCTTGCCTCACAAAGATCATCAGACTTGGTCCCATCTGCTTCTCAGCCTTGAATCTTTTCTCCACATTCTGAAAGTACCTGCATCCTTATCCATGGTTTTCCCTGCATAAGGAGAGTCTTTCTGCCCTCCTCCACCTGGTGATCTTCTGCACAAACTCAATATCCAGCTCAAAAGTCATCTCCTCCCTGGGAAGCTCTCACTCTCAGGCAGAGTTGTCTTTTGCTATTTCTCCCTCCCACAGTCCTCATTACCAGACATTAGCATCATGACGGTGTATCAGCTTATGATCCTCTCAAGACCAAAAACATCTCTGTTTATTTATTCTGTATCCCCCAAAACTGACAATGAATGTTTGGAGCAATTAATGAATTGAACTATAGCAAGAAATTTAATACACCACCCACCTCCTTTCCTGCATTCTGCCAAAATATCGTGCAAGCTTTTCTCCATTTGCCCCTCCCAGTCCTTCTCCACCCTGCCATACATCCTGGGGGCTGCTCTCTATGGCTGTATCACCAGAGCTTTCTTGCCTCTGGCTTCCAGTTGGGTTTGACCAATGGGAGGCACCAGGAGGACACAGGAGGGCAGTAGGAAAAAGAAGACAGAGTATTTATTCCCCAGCTTCTTGCCCCACTGACTCAGTGCTTCTCTACCTAAGCCCTCCCCAACAGCTAAAGCTCTTGCCAGAGTCTGGTGATCACTCTTTCCCCCTGCCCTGCAAGTGTTCCCACTGCTGCTGGTTCCTGAGTACTTCATCACCCCTTGGTTTCGTAAAATGTGCCCACACCTTGTAAATAGTCCTTTTGTTAACCTCTCTCCATTCCCTGGAGTGTGCCAGAAACCTGACTAATACACCCCTATGACAGGTGCAGAGAAGACAATGCTGTTGTGCTCCCCACCTCAGCCCTGCCCTAACCTCTTAGCCCTTCTTCATCCACTCTCCCTTCCAGACTTTTCTACCACTGTCCTCATATGACTTTTTCCTTTCCTTTCTTGTCCAGTTCCTTAAGGCATCCAATTGCGTACTTGAAAACACCTGTCATTTTGCTTTTCTTCATTTCTTATTTTCTTTGTGCTGAGGTTTCATAAGAATATCATCTGTGCTTAAAATAAGGCAATTTTTCTATTACTTGAATAAAGCATATCTGAGGCAATTAATTACACAACTCAGGACACTCACCACCATATTCTCCCTAAAAAAAATTGCTTTAGCTTGCACTTTTCTGATAATTATTTTGGTGAGGAAAAAGGCCTTCTCCTTCTCCTATTACATTCTTACTTCAGCCCACAGAAAAGCAGATTCCTACTCCCAACCTCACTCCTCTTGGGGAGCTCTAGAATGAGTATTTCCTATGTAGCTCTCCACCCCTTACTGATTCTCCCAAACACATAGGGGAAACGGAACCAGGGCCAGAGTTCTACATTTATAGGGCAAGAGTGGATAGCAGGCTCTCCCTTTGTTCTCTGACCTGCCCACACACATCCCTGGCTTCTTTTCTCTATAAGCTGGAGACCAGACAGGGCCTTCCTTTTTGGGGAGGAAGCCCATCCTCCTTATCTCTCTATTCCACTGGCAACCGGGTGTGTCAGAGAGGCCTGAAGCCCATGCCACTGGTTAAATAAGCAGACTTCAAGTCCTCTGTTCAAGCAGAAGTAGGTCCCAAGGTTGAGATGTCGTGTGGGAGTAGGAGGCACTATTTTGGCCTCAGATCCAAGCTGAATTCTATCCAATCTGGTTCTTAAGGGACAGCCATGTGTCTGGGGAGTTATTTGGTGTTTGCCCAGCTGTGAATAAAGCTAATTACTTAATCTACATTTAACTAGTTATTCTGTGAATGTTAGACTTACAAACTCAAAGAGATTCCAAAATTTGACTTAGAGCTAAAGGAGACCAAAGTTCTCTTTCAAAAGAAATTCATTACATATATTCAATAGAAGTTAACAGGCATTATTGTCTCTTTGTGTCCATTTTTCCCTTCTTCTAGATGAATCTCTGATTTTTTACCTAGGCACTTGGCCACTCTGAACACAACTACATTTCCCAGCCTCCCTTGTAGTGGTGAGTAAAACTTCTGAAAAGTGTCCTTAAAGGGGAAAGGGTATGCCTTTCTCATGCTCATCCCTCTTTCCTGCTGACCAGAATTTGGACATAACATCTAGAGCTCTGTTAGTCATCTCAAGACATGCCCTGGCAATGGTGGAACAAAAAGCCACAGCCTAGTCCAAGGCATTGTGATATCTGGATCCGGATCCCTAAAACCGTCAGACTATACTTCCTGTTTCCATGCTTGCCCTCCTCAAGTTCATGCTACACTGACAACTAAATTGATATTTAGAAAAAGAAAAATTACATATTTTTTTAAAAAATCTTGCTCAGAGCCTTTCAATCATTTCCCCATTGCTCTTAGAATAAAGCCCAAACCTCTTGTCATGGGATCCTTTGATCTGGCACCTGAGCACTTTTGCCCCGCACTCACCTGATCCAACCGCACTGGATTCCTTTTTGTTCCCTGACCAGGCCAAGCCCTTTTTCCTCCTGCAAGACCTATGCATATTGTTAAGTAGAGAGTTAGGATCTCCCCGGCTCTTCTTGAGACAAGAGTTCCTGGCTTTGGTGTTGTTCAAGCAATTGCACCACCTGGAGAAAGGATAAGAGCAGGCACTCCATTTCTGTGTTGCCCCACCCTTAATCCTATCCTGAGCAACAGCTACACCTGGGGAGGAAGGGAATGCTTTATCAATCTGGGAATTCCCCAGCCCAGGCATAATAGGATTTGGAAAGTGACCTAGAGTAACCTAAGGGTAATTATTATGCCATTAACTTGAATCTACTTGTGGTTAACCTTTCCCCCCAAAAGGTGGGCTTTCTTAGAGGGAGCTCATATATACACGGATGGAATTTTCAGGCCACCTGTTGATCATTTGATAATATCCCACACCTCCCGAGAGCCCTCCTCCAGACCAGATTAGTAAAAGGAAACGATCTAAAAAGTCAAAAAGTCAAAGAGAGAGTGAGCAGGTGAGTGGGTCGGTCAGGTGGTCGGTAGGTCAGTCAGTCAGTCTCCGCTTGCAGAGACAGACCTGTTTTGTTTTACAGTAAAGAGCTGCTCATGTGAAACTGCTTCCTGCCTGAGGTTACTCCATCCATCCCATTGGCCCTGCTGGTGATTTTTCCAAGAAAGGGGCCAGAGGACTGGGATAATAGTATGGAATTGACACTTTGTTGTATCTGGTCATTCTTTGGCCAAGAGCACACCAAGCACAGAGGGTAGACTGCCATCCTGACAATATCACTCCAAATGTTTTTCCAAGTCCTTCCTGGCTCTTCTCCTCCTTCAGCCTCAGCTAAAATGACTTCTCCTCAAACAGAACATCTCTGATCACTGCATCTAGCATGTTCTTCCCACCTCATTACCCTAATATTTCCTTCCTTACTCTTATAACTGTCTCTGTTAATTTGTGTATTCTATTTCCCCTACTATCATGTAGATTCTACAGGTGGCTTCTCTGTATTGTTTACAGACATAACATGAGCTCCTAACACATAGTAAGGGTTCAATAAATATTCATTGAAAGAAAAATGAATCATCCATTGATTAATCAAGGACCCTTTTATTATTTTCTTCCATGTATTCTAACTTTGAAAGATTTTTCTATAAAACTATTAGAGCAAAAAGTCACCTATTTCCCATATTCTTCATTAATCAAATATCTATTCAGCTGCAAAAGCTCCTGATCAGCATGAGATATCCATTTGTACCAAGCTGAGGTGATAGAATTTCAGTACAAATCAACTCAGTGCCATTTCAGTTGTAAGACTGAAGACTCGTCATAAGGAAGCACAAATTTCCATTAAGCTTTTTGAAATGCTAAAAATGGCCAGGAAAACTTCATAACTATCTTGGCAAACACCTTGACATCCCATGAACTTCAATTTGTCATTAAAGAAGAAAAAAAAATTATATTTCTAATCAAAGTCCAATGTCACAGAGTATTTAATCACTTACCCCTTCTTGCTTATCTTTATCTGTAAGATGGATATTCCAGACAGGTCTAAAAGCGCTTACATCTCCCTCAAACTGACTGTGCCTCTGCACACTGCCTTCCCTGAGTCCAACTATTGAAAGGCAGGAATTGATAGTAGGAGAATGTACTTTGTTTTGTGTGGAACAAATTGTTTGAGATTAAAAAAATATGTTCTCTTTGATTGTAACTAATGCCATTTGCTTCTGTAACTGTGTTTGCTTTTAGTTGTTTGTTAAATATAGGAGTAAGAGCAGGACTGACTCCATGACAAGCTGAATTTCCTGAAATAGGCCTAAGTTTCAGTTTCCCCCAAAACTGAAACGCGGACCAAAACTGGTGCCGGCGCGAAAATTGAAAATCCCGAGGCTTGGAGCCAACCAATCAAGAGTCAAAACCATTTGCCACTTTCACAGGAACCAATGGACTAAGGGGGAAGAGGGATGGTGTGCCCAGCGTGTCGTGTGGGACCTGCGTGTCATGTGCCACCGGTGTGTTGTGTGCAAAAAAAGAATAAAAGCTTCTCTTTTACCCCAAGGTGGGGTCCTGGTTCATAGGGAGGCCACTGCGTTGGTGCTCTGGGACTTAGACCCTAGCTCGAGCTAGCAAATAAACTCCTTTGCCATTTGCATCCTCGGTGACTCTGCCTCTCTGTTCCTGGGGCCGAGGGGAACTGGATCTAACACTATATGACCGAGGGGTGAAATGGGGGTTATTACAACTCAAGGAAGCTCAGAGACTTTTAGACACCATAAATTACTCTTTCCTGGTCCAAGAAAGTTACAACTTCAGCTGCCTTTTTAAGGTTTCCCCCTGTTTTCATATCAAAATACTGACTCTTGAAACTTGTCTTCTCTGCTCAGAATGGCCTGAGTTCTGTATCTGTTCTCCACAGTTTCTGGTTTGTCAAAGATCCCAAGGAAACCAAGATAACCTGACAAGGTTAGCAATAAGCTGTACCTTAGGCACAGCTCAGAGGAAGCACCTCAAAATTGTAGGAAATTTGAGTCTTCCTGCAGGAAACTCACAAACATCTGAACACAGGTTTGTAGACAGAGGACAATTTAAGACCTGAGACACATACACCTTCACCATCAAGAAAGGCTTTTGTTCCCACCAAAAAAAAAAAAGGTTTTTGTTCTTTTTATCTCTGCAAACAACCTTGCATTGATCAACAAACTTAATGGCTGAGCAGGCTGTCAGGGTGGGTTCTTCGTGCTACTCAATAGTATCATTGGTTTTCTCCAGTGAAAGATCAGCTTGAAGCTATGCTCTGCCCTCAGGAGGTAGTGACTGCCTGAGCTCTTTTCCAGGGATGGTGGCCTTAGCAACAGTGCCATCAGGATGACAGTTTCCCACCACCTGGCCTTGGGGTGGATTTGTTTTTTCTGCAAAACTCTGGTCCAGAAAAGCATAATGATTATAGCCATTAACTTCGTCTTTTCAGACCTGACTTATCTCTAGCACTAAAATTACTAATTGCTTGTGGCAAAACATGAGTATATAATCAGAAATTAAATAAAAATGAGGAGTCAGGACTAGAAGTCAATGTCCAGCACTGGCCCAACTCTCCTGACACTGCCTTGTGCTTTCATGCTCCTCCCATCTTCATGAAAACAGACTAAGGAGAGGGAAAGGAAGAAAGGAAAAGCAGAGCTAAAGAGTGAAATAGTAAAGAAGATGGATGACCACTCTGAGTTTGCATCCCAAAACATCAAGGAGTACTATTTCCCTCCCAAACCAAGACTGGCTCAAAACAATCCTGCCCACATGGTGGATAGTTATTAAGATTCTTGTTTGTACATATCGGTGCCAAATGTAATAGTCAGTCTCTGCCTTTCTTCTCAGTTGAGCTCCTACAGGTGACTCAGAGGGGAACATAAGCCTTTGGGTTTTGATGCACAATGGAGTTTAGCACAAGAAAAGGAGAGGGGGCCTATTGAAATGGGAAATTGTGGAGGTCAAGGAGAGCAAGAGAGATTTCATTGTTCATTGCACTAAATTTTTATCCTTCTCCCCAGCATGAGCTCATTCACACTAAGCAAAGCTTTGCATAGGCGCCCATGACAAAAGGACCTGTGGTTCCTTAACACAGCTGAGTATAACACAATGTCAGCAGGTTTAAGGTCACGGGTTGAATTCCATTATGGGCCAGGACGTAGGCTGTACCCCTCACCAGACCCTTCCTCTTCGCAAAGGCATGACTTGCTAATGAAGTCAACCAGAGATGGGAGAGACAAGGCCAGTCCATTCTCACTGCTAGGTGAATAATGCAAAGATGGTTTGCTTCTGATGGTGAACCTGAAATTTCAGCAGCAGATATGAAGAAGATCAAATCATAGGAGGCACCCTTTCTTCAAAACATAAAAAGCATTGTTTTTATATCTATGTATGCCTGAAAGTATAAAAATGTATTACACTTACAAAGTCACGTGTTGGTTTCAGATAATCCATGTGGATAGTCTACTGAATTGCAAAAGAGTGTATTTTCTCCCCCGCTTTTCAAGGACATTCACCGTGTGAGTCAGGGAAGCAAAGAAAACAGACGGCACATTCAAATTAGAGTAACTCAAGGAGGCTAAATAAAGGGACTGTTTTCAAGGCTAGGGCAGTACATTGGGAATGGCAGTGGAAAGCTACAATCTAGAAGGAGCCAGAGGGTGGCAGATGCCACCTGTGAGCCCTAAGGGTCAGGAGGGAGCAGTTACAGAGTCATGAATGTAAGCCACCTTGAGAGAAGCAGTGATCTCCCTGAAGGGACACAACCAGCCCCTGGAAACATCACAAGGAAATTATATCCTGACCTTCTCCCTGCCCCACACCTCCCGCTGAGTTTCCCCCTGGCCAAACCCACTGGAAGCCAGAGGACAAGAGAACTTGATGTTGTTTGCCCAGAGGAGCCCCACAGGGCAGTGAACAGAAGGCAAGAGAGAGAAGGCGGATATGGAGAGGTAAACAGAAGCTACCTGGTCCAGGAATCATTAATCATTGATCATTGAACACTTGAAACACATTTATGGATGGCTGTGCAGATTTTCAGTTTTCTATACTCTATCACTTTTCCATAACTTGATGCTATCAAATACTTTTGACAGAAAATCTACGCTAAGACATTTTGCTTTGGCTATTGAAAATCCCAACCCCTAAAACTAGGCCGATTAAGTTTGAATTTGTTTTGGAAAATAAAATAACTAATGCCCTGTTTTAAAAAAAAGTACAATGTCAAAGACACAGTGTGTTAATTGATCAGAATTGTGCTTATTTTTAAAAATTTTGCATATGTAATGAGAATTTAATAAGTTAAAAAATCTGTTTGTATTTTTAAAAAGCAATAACAATATTTAAATTATACTTTAAATAGTTAACTAATCAAAGAGATTTATGTAATTTACAATGGAAATTTAAGCTATTAAAGCCACATTCAGTTAAGGCAAAAAAATAAATAAATAAAAAGAAGTACAATGATTTTAATAAAATTGGTAATGCCATTTGACTTCTAACCTGTTTATTTAAAATGAAAGACAAGCAATCCATGAACATGAAAGAATTTACATATAAACAACCATAATTATACCCTATAAGATTAATAAACCTTTTTTTATATCTGCTAATTACATTTTACAATGAGAAAGCACAAGTGCTCCTAAGGGAAAGAATTGCTATAATCTATCAAGTCACTAGGAGTACTGGGATTTTTAAGCCTAATCACCCTACGTATAATTATGCAAAAGTTTTAATAGCATGTTGGATTTAAAACCTTGAGTTTTTAAGAAAGGGACTTCAACATTCCAGATCGTTTTATAGTCTCTGGTGTACAACTTCTCCTGATCTTCAATTCTTCCTTTTAAAAAAACCTGAACATTGTATTTTTTTCTAATTCCCATACACTTCAGTACTCTGTGATTTCTAGAAAATTATAACCAGTGCATATGCGATACCACACACAAATTTAAAAGGCTAATTCAATACATACACTTTTTTCTGATTAGTGGTTAAATTAAATTTAATGTCTTTTGAATGGTTACTTTTTGATTAATCCATCCAACAAATTAGCTTCCACTCTGTACCAGACACCTTGACAGGTCCTGCGGATAGGGTAGTAAAGGACACATGGTCCTCCCACCCCCATGGAGAAGTGGTCACCTGGAAAAAGAAGATATTCAATAAACAATCAACCAAATAAACATTTGGCAGCAATTGTAATGAGTGTTGTGAAAGTGGAGTACAGGCCACTGAGAGTTACAGGGCCAATCATCTGGTCTAGGTGGGACAGGGCGGGCTCCCCGGAAGTGATGTTAAGACAACACATGAAAAATGGGGAAGAAAGAGGAAGGAGTAGTGAGCACCAGCTGCAGATTGCCTCTCACTGGAGACCTCCTTCAGCTGTGTAAACCACCCAATTTGTAGAAGTGAAGAGGAGTAGCATTCAGTTGACAGGTACTTAAAAAAAAAAAAAAAAAAACTTGCCATAGGCCGAATACTATTAACCAAAGACCACCATTTCCCATGCTTTTTATAAATGCTATTTTCCAGTACTGTATGCATAATTGGTGTTCTTATAGCAGAACTATTTAGCATTAAGAAAATAGCTACGTAATTATCAGCAGGAGTCCTCATTACATTATGTTCTCGGCCGTATCTCAGTCCTGAGGCAGGTGAAGGTAAGGAAAGAATGACGGAATGAATGGGTAGATGGGGGGTGAATGGATGAATGACTGCAGTAGGCACTAAGCCCATAGAAGAGACACAACTTTAAGTCAAGAGCCCAAGAAGAAAATAAACGTGTACTTACAGTACCTATAAGCTCTAATATTTGTTTCCTTAGGAAAGTAAAGACGTGATTAAAAAGTAGGAGGAAACTCTCTCTCTCTTCATTTTACTCAGGCAGCAAAGGCTTTGGGATAGGATTTCAAACTACATGAGAATCAGGTTAGAGCTAACCCTGGAAGATAATCTAGCTGTTTTGTTTTATTTTGTTTTGTTTTTATGCTTATAAGATAATATGATATTATATTTTTTCTGCACCTCCCAGGAGAACAAAAGAGAAATAAATGGATCTGTCCTTCTCTGAAAACTCTACTCAGTGACCCAGGGAGAGAAGGAGAACGCCATTCCCTTATTGTATTATTTCTACCTATGACTGCCAGGAATCTACTGCATTCTGAAGTAAAGGATATTTCTTTGATACCTTCTCGGCAAAGTCTTCAAACAGTTTGAGATTTCAAAATGAACTCTATTTTTTTAAAATAAAAAGTAGGAAAAATTGGGGAATGAGTTGCTTAGAACAGTGAAAATTTTCTGTAAAGTGGTTTTCTTACATGAGTATCAAAAAAATGATAAATTACAATTTGTTATAATAGAAGAACCAAAATGATGCTATGGCACTTTCTTAGTATCATTTGCTAAATCACTTAAAAATTTAACTCTCCCACCCACTCATGCCCATCACTGCTGACTTCAAACTATCACCTAGCATTTAATTTTCCTCTTCTGCTGATTTCCTTGCATGCAATCACTACTGCGGTTCAATTTTTCCCCCAAGCATGTCAGCACTGGAATATTAAAAAATAAAAAGTTAGTAATTATAACCAACAAATTGAAGTCAATAAACCTTAAGTTGGCAAATATTCTATCTAGACTGGCATTTTGCCACTCAATAAAACATGATTTGAATCCTGCAAATAATGAAGAACGTTGATAAGGATTTTTTTTGTGCAAATAAGTTTCTTGGTTGACAATTTCATGGATTTTTAGTGATTATCTATATTCACTAAAATCCTGGTCTTCAAGTCATTATCTCCCAGCTGGCATTCAGGTAGTGATTCTGAACACCTAATGCCACTGGAAATTTTCATTTCCTTTATGTTACCTAAGTTGGTAAACTCAGTAGGTTAGAAGAAGTTACATATGCAGTTAATGGTCTTAATTAGAGCTCCACTTACATAGGAAAAAACCCCACTCCAAAGACCAAATACCTGATTTCATAAATGGCAATCATTGGGTGATAGGAAAAGTAAATAAAAGAATGTAAATGACTCAGATTCCATTATTCCACTACATGCTAGAGAATGCCCCAAGGATATACTCCTTTGACAAACATCATCTTAGTATTCCAAGGGCAGCCCATTAAGTTTCGCCAAAGTGAACTGATTAGCCCCTTCAGCCCATCATAATCTCTTTATGAAAAGGCTAGCTTGCTGCTCTTGATAAGCCTTCTTTATGTGTCATATTCCATCTGCACACCCAACTCATGAAATGGTATGTGTATGCCCAGACATGTGTACATGTTGGTTTCCCCAATATTTATTTAACATATTACATTGGCCAAGAATTGTGTTAGTGCTTTCTCCCTATTTTATGGATAAGAAAACTGAAATCTGGAGAAGTAATTTTCCCAGGACTGAATTAACTTGTAAATGACAAAGTAGGATTGAAACTCGGGCAGTCCGAAGTTAGATTCATCTCTTAATCATCCCTACCCTCCAATACCTTGGGTACATTTTAAAATCTGTTGTTCATTCTTCAGTAGCTTTCCTTCCCATAAGTGCTGAAGTTCCAGAGGGAGCAACCGCAGTTCCCTGTTCCCACCTCTTCTGGTCACATATACAACTTCCTTGGGGTCACAGGTCATGACTTAGCTAGAGCTTGGAGACCACTGTATGTGGCATCACAATGAAAAGGAAATACTGACATCTACTATCAGCCAAATATAGTATCCTTGCTTCAACTTCTGTCAATTGCAATTGCTATCGTACCTCCTGAGAATGGGGCTTCCTGGCCCAGTGCGGTACCAGCAAAATGCCAGAGACAACGTTGGGCAGGTTAGACAGCAATGACCAAGGTCAGCAGGGGAAGCCATGTATGAAAGGGGATAGTCAAGTTTCAAAGGCCGAAGAGAGCACGAGAAGCAGAAGCAGAGACCAGGAAATGACAGAAGAAGATGGAAGGGTATCCCAAGCAGAGGGGGCAGCATTTGACAGAGAAAAACATAGGAAAGAATATGGGTAATGTAGGAAAAGCAAAAAATTCAGTGGTCTTGGCAAAAGGTGTTCATGAGCCCAGTTCAATCTGTTTTTTGTTCATTTGTTTTCATTTTACATTTCAACAAATATTTGTTAAGCACCTACTATAGGCCAACACTCTCTTACTTGGCTTCCGAGAACTACTCTCCAATTTTCCTCTTAAATCTATCTACTTTGTTGCCTATTCTTCCTTTAAGTGTCAGTGTTCTTTAGGACATGGCCTCAGCTCTCTTTTCTTTTCACCTCATACCCACTCCAAATCTATGCATCTGGTCTAAATCTCTTTACTGAGTTCCAAACCCATGTTTTACTTACTTGATGTCTCCTCTTGAGTACCCCACAGGTATCTAAAATAACAGGTCCAAAACTTGTCACATCTGCCCCAGAATAAACTGGAGGTCATCTGGTGCACCAGGGGGCCTCATGTCATAGCTGGTCAGTCAGCCAGGTCCCAAATTTATGTGAGTGTCACAGACTTTATTGTACATGACGGTTTCCAACTATGCAGCCGTGCTATTTCCTTCCTATATGATTGCAAGGCATGACTTTGGCCTGCTTTGTTTAGCTCTCTCTTTTTATATCTTTCAGTGATCAGGTTAGCCACCAGAAATAAAGCTTTTTTAAATAGTAAATTTAAGGTCCAAATTTTCCAGAGAGGAAAAAATAGACTTATATGTTTTGGCATAAAAGATGTACTGACATTACAAAAGATCAATTCACCAGTATTGCCTATAGTAACCGTGGCATTGACTAAATTTTCGCTGCAATCTTACTGCTAAGTGTTGTCAGCAAACCCATAGCACCAGCATCACCTGGGAGCTTCTTAGAAATGCAGAATCTCAGGCCCCACCCCAGACCTATTGAATGAGAATCTGCATTTTAACAAGATCTCCAGGTGATTCATGGGCAAAATAAAATTGGAAAGGCACTGCTGTAATATAAAACGTTAAATGTGTACTCAAGAGCCCTGTATTTTCTTTTGAAAATTTTCCATGTCATGCTGAAAGGGATTTAAATGTATTCATTGCAAGGATTATTTTGGTAAATCTGGATGTTGTCATCATGAGGAGATATAAAAGCTCCCTCTAATTCACTTTATGAAGAAGTTGATGCTTTGAACATGATGTTCACTTCCCCTAAGGTGAACAACATCTCAGGATAATTAGAAATTTCTTTTCAAAAATATCCTACTTCCAAAGTTATATTTTTAAGAGTATTGTGTTTCAATTCTTGTATCAAATGGTGGCATGCAGTTTATTTTTAATGTCATGATAAATCTATAGACCAGCGAATGTATTATATTAATCATTGAGTCAGTAAGAGGTTTTCAAATATATTTCTTACTTATTTGAAAATAACAGATGAAGTTTTTGAAAAGTAAAAATTTGACAAAGCCTATATGATTGAATGCCAAATATAAGGTGAATTGTACCTTACCATCAATAAATTTTCCATAGCATTCATATGCAGCAGGATAATTTTGTGAGATATTCATTTCTGTCTGATTCTTACTGCTTTAAGAGATCCATGAAAGAATTTTTTCCCTTTGTGTCCTCCACACAAGCAATGAAGGCTGTGTGTCTTGGAGAATTAGCTGGTTTTCAAAACATTTGACCTACAGAGGCTATAGAGCTGAATTACTAGAGGAGGAGTATCTCCCAAGGTTTGAGGAGGAGGAACTAAAAATGGAAATGTAGAGAGAGAGTGGGGAATGATGGAAATCTTTAGTTTGGCCTGTCGAAATCCTGAGAACCCAAGAACCTATTAAAGAAGCCCATTTCCTATGCTTGTCATGGAAGAAATGGAATCCCCCTCTTTTTAATAGCCCACTGGGGCCACAGTGAGCATCTCTGTGGTGAACACCTCTGTATCCTTGGAAACTGAAGCCTGGGTCCCTAAAATATGGCTATGTTTGAAATCTTGTCACCCTAGTGAATGTGGTTCAGTGTCAGAGTTATTTGACACAGAAGAAAAGTTTCTTGCTCCAAAATTTTAAAAAGCAGGTTCATTCCTTATGCCTACTTTATATTAGAGAGTAGGCTTGTGAGCTGAGACTCTGGGATATTCTGCTATTCTTTAGTAGATCTTAGGAAAGCACTTGGTACATAGTAGATACTGCACATGCATTGTTGATTAACTGCCTACTAGCAACAGTAAAACAACTCAGGATTCCTGACTTTTAATATCTATAGTAGACCTAGTAAAACAGCTTCTCAAAAGCTTTCCACATTTTTGGTGCTTAAATGAAAATATACTTTTCTTTTTTTATGAGTAGCTGACTGCTTTCATAGACCGTAACTTAGATATATGAAGACATTTATTGTCCTTCCAATTCTCTCTAATTTTCTAAATAATCTAAATATGTAAATGCTTTCATAATGGTTTGCCAGAGACTGTGTATAAATATCATTGGGCTTTCTATTAAAAAAAAAAAAAAGCAAAACAAAACAAACCTCTCTCTTTTTTCAACCTCAAACTTGATGAGATGCACACATTGCTTTTTAGATGCCTTTTAATTTTTTTTTAATTGTAATGAATAGAATTTGAGAAAATTTAAAGCAAATTTAAAGATGGAATTTAAGAATATAATCTATCTTAAGTTAGATTTGAGAGTATAAAAAATGTAGACGTTTTTCTTTTGTAAACACTAAATAGAAGGTAGGACAATGAATAGGATTTAAAGTGGCTAAAAACATGCAAGAGGAAAAACTCCAGAAAGGAAGGAATGGAAATACTGAAAGATGAGGGAAAAAAATATTTTCAATGAGTAATAAAAATACTTTTCAGGAGAGAGGCCAAGAAGAGTGAGAAGTAGGTTAAATATACTGAATGAGCAACCAGAATTAGAGAAATAAGGCTAGGAATTGAGGAGAAGAGAATGAGTAAAGAGAGTAGTGTGGCTTGAGTCAAGAATAATCATCAGGAACAGGAAAAGATGACAGAAAAGAGGAGAAGGAAGACTTTTAATTCCCTTTAGCAGGAGATGAAATAGGCAAAGAAACCACTGTTTCCCCTCCAGTCTTCCATCCTCACTAAGGACCTCCCCTTGAACTAACCATCTGTCCATCATCATTCTGGACTGGTGTTGGCTTGGTTTGGAGTATCTCATCCCAGCCATATAACAGTCTCCAGGGCCACTGAGTCCCTTCACAACTAATCATCAATCAGATGTTGTAATCAAACATGTCTGTGTCTACAAAACTGCTATGGTTGGGATGTTTGATCTCTCCAAACCTCATGTTAAAATTTGATCCCCAGTGTTGGAGGTTAGACCTAATGGGAGATGTTTGGATCATAGGTGTAGATCTCTCATGAATAGATTAATGCCCTCTCTGGGAGAAGGGCTAGTGAGTGAGTTCCTGTACTATTAGCTACCATGAGACCTGTTTGTCAAAAAGAGCCTAGCACCTTCCTCATATCCCTCTTGCTCTCTGCACACGTCAGCTCCCCTTTTATCTTCCACCATGAGTGGAAGCAGCCTGAGGCTCTCATCAGATGCAGATGCTCAATCTTGAACTTTTCCAGGCATTAGAATTGTGAGCCAAATAAATCTTTTTTCTTTATAAATTACCCAGTCTCACGTATTCCTTTATGGCAATACAAAATGAATAAAGACAAGAACGCTGATTGTATTATTATGTCCCTGGCTTCTGATTCGACATTACCAAATTTTCTCCAAAAATTCTCAGACCTATTTCAACATGGGTCAAATATTTTTCAAACATTTTGCAGAATGTATTTTTTTCTTCCCCATAAGAAATAGAATCCATCAGTTAAAGATAGCTCTCAATTTCCCACCATCAAACCCAACAATCCTGGCTTCCTGGACACACATTCTTTCTTCCTTCTTTCTGTTAAAAGAAGAAATGTCTCTTTCGCTATCTAAGGTCAAGCCCAACTCTGCTCTGAATTGAACATGCAGCAGCCTCTTTGAGCTTGACGCTAGAGATTATCACCTCTCTCAAATCATCAACCTCATACTCTCAACTGGGTCCTTCCCACTGGCATTTCTATATTCAAGCCTCTCCAACTTAAAAAGAAAACATTTTTTAAAAAGAAAAGAAACCATTATTTAAACCCTCATCCAACACCAGCTCTCAAACTAACTTCTGTCTGTCTGCCCTTTACAATCGAACTTTTAAAAATTATCTGAACACTCTCTCCATTGTCTTACCTCCCACTCACCCCTCAGCATTGAACCTGGCTTCTGTCTCAACACTGTACATAAACCGCCCTGTGCAAAGTCAGTAAAAGTTCTCATGTCACAAAATCCAATGGCCAATTTTCAGTTCTCATTTCACTTGTACCAGCAGCATTAAATTGTTTACAATACCTTCCCCGGCTTCTACAACACACTCTATTGGTTTTCTCCTACCTCTCTAAATATTCCTTTTTTGTCACCTCCTCTAGTTCATCCTTCTTTGCCTGAAATTTAAAAATTAAATTCATTGGGGCTTGATCTGAAGCCCAATTTTCTATGCATTCTTTCATCCTCACAATGTAATAACATCCAATCACACTTATGATTTTGATTACCAACCATATAATTACAATTCCCAAATTTATTCCTGAAAAAGTCAACCCAGACTTCTCTAAAATGCAAATCTAACACAACTAGATAATGAACCTCGACTTATAAATTTTAAATTTACCTTAAATTCAACATGATCAAAACTGAATGCATAGACTTATGCTTCTGCCTATGGTAGAATAACTGGGACCACATGTACTCCCTACCCCTTAACAAAATGTTGGCAAATCAATATTTGAGAGTACATTAAAAGGATAATAAACAATGTACATAAAAAGGATAATAAACAATGACCAACAGGATTTATTTCAGGAATACAATCAATTTACCATATTAACAGAATAAATACAAAAACATATAATCATCTCAACTGATGTAGAAAAAGCATTGGAAAAAATTCAACACTTATTCATGAAATAGATAAACAAACAAAAACATCCTCAGCAGATTAAGACTGTACAGATATCTTCTAAATATGATAAAGGACATCTACTGAAAAAATACAACTAAAATCATAGCTACTGGTGAAAGGCTCAATGCTTTTCCTCTATGAGTCTGTATGGGACAAGAATGTCCATCCACCATTTCTACTCAATAATGTGATAAAGAGTCTAGTAAGTGCAAGACAGTGAGCCAAGAATAAATAAATAGATAGGGAGGTAAGTAAATAGATCAACAGATGAATGGATAAATGGATGAATGGATAGATAGGTAGATAGATGACATAGACTGCAAAGGAGGAAGTAAAACCTATGCTTACTTGCAGACAACAAAATTGTCTACATAGAAATTCCAAAGAATCTTCAATAAAACTACTAAATGAATAGGTAAACATAGCAATGTGATAGGATATAAGATCATTATAAAAAAATTTTAAATATTTACAATAGCATTGAAAAAATAAATACTTAGAAATAGATTTAACAAAATATATACTAAACATGTGCACTGAAAAATATAAAATATTGCTCAGAAAATTTAAAGAAGATATGAATAGAGAGATATGTCCTTTGACCAGAAAACTCAATATTGTGATATCGATTATCCTCAAATTGATCTAGAGATTCAGTGTAATCCCAGTGGAAATTCCAGGAGGCTTTTTTGATAGAAATTGACTAGCTGATTCATTTATATGGAAATGCAAAGGATTTACAATAGCTAAAATAATTTCCAAAAATAAAAACAAAGTTGGCGAATTCATTATCTGATTTCGAAACTATCAGTAATCAACAAAGTGAAGAATTGGCATAAAGCTAAACATGTAGATCAGTAGAATAAAGTAAGGAGTCCAGAAACAGTAGGTTGAGTTTCTATAAAGGTATCAAGACAATTCAAAGGGGAAAGGATAATCTTTTCAACAAATGGTGCTAGAACAACTGAATATCCACACGGGGGAAAAAAAATGAACCTTCATTCTCACATCAGGCATAAAAATTAGTTAAAGTGGACAATAGACCCAAACATAAATAACAAAACCACAAAACTACTAGAAGAAAAACTAAGTGAAAATCTTCACAAAATTAGGGTAAGCAAAACCTAAACAGTTTTCCTAAACTTTCTTTCTGTTTTCCTAAACAGAAAGACAAAAAGCACAGTCCATAAAATAAATTAATAAATTGAGCCCCATCAAAATTAAACACCTCTGCTATTTATAAAGCATCATTAATACATGTACTTGCTATTAAATTGGAACTAACCAACGAGCACACATGTGCACAGAGGGAAGAAAAACTGAGTGAAAATCAAGCAGGGGATAGGAAGGCAGGAGGGGATGGCTTAAAACCTACCTAACAGGTACAATGAACATTATCTGGGTGATGGGCATATTTATAACCCTGACTCAAGCATTACAAATCAATGCATGTAACCAAAAACATTTGTACAAACTTAATATTTAGAAATAAAAAATATCAGAATTGGTCAAATGATTATCAGAGAATAAACCTGCTAAAACATAAAAAAATAAAATAAAATAAAATAAAATAAAAGACAAGTCACAGATTGGGATGGAAAATACTTGCAATATATGTCTGACAAAGGGCTTTTACTGGGAATTTTTAAAGAACTCTTATAATTCAAGAATAATACAAATAGCCCAAATTTTTAAATGGAAAAAAGATTTGAACAGAATTTTAGAAAAGAAGATATACAAATGGCTAAATGAAAAGATATTCGACCATATTAATCTTCAAGGAAATTAAAATTAAAATTGCAATCAATGAGATATAATTATATACCCACTAGAATGGTTAAAGTTAGAAACTGACAATATCAAGCGTGGACAACAATGTGGAGCAACTGAACTCTCATACTTTGCCGGTGAGAATGCAAACTGGTACAACTTTTGACAATAATTTGGCAGATACACACACATGGATAAATATACACACTAATTATTGTAAATATATATATATATTTATAAAAGTTAAATATATGCACAATCCATCAATTCCACTACTAGGTATACTTAACCAAGAGATATAAAACGTATGTTCACACAAAGACTTGTACTCAAATGTTCATTGCAGCTTTATTTATACTAGCCCCAAATTAAAAACAACCTGAATATCCATCAATAGGTAAATGGATAAACAAATTGTCTTATAGCAAATAAAATACAATTCAGCAATAAAAAGAAACAAGCTACTGAGATACACAATAATATGAATGCATCTCAAAACTGAGCAAAAAAAAAAAAAAAACCTGGTCCCAAAATAGTATATACAAATGTGATTCCATTTATTGACATTTTAGAAAAGGCAAATCTAATTTCTAGTAAGAAAACAGATCCGTGATTTCCTGGGGCAGAGTAGGGTGAGGAGACTGTAAAAAGACATAGGAAACTTTTTAGATGATGGAAAAATGCTATATCTTGATTGTGGTGGTAGTGCACAGGTTTACACATTTGTCAAAACTCATCAAATATATACTTTAGATAGGTGTATATTATTATATATAAATTATTCTTTAATAAAATTGATTAAAAAAAATCAATGCCTGGTCTCTCCTTCCATCCCAGCCCAAACCCTCCAAAACCAAGTTCTTCTCAAGTTATTTGAAACCTTGGTATCATGCTTTTCCACTTCCATATCCTTCAACCCTCACATCCATACAATCACTATGTTCTGTTTACCTTCAAAATATCTGAGAGTTTTGACATATCTTATCTCCACCTGCACACTATACGTCTACACCCCATTACCTCTCACCCAGATCTATTGTGACATCTCAGCAGGCGCTCTTGTGTCCTTCCAATGTATTTTCCCCAATGCCAGCTGAGTGCAGATATGATTGTAACAGCCCTCTAAAAACTGTGCAGTTCTTGCTATGATAGAGATAGCCTTGCGTGGCCTGGCTCCTACATGCCTCTTCAATCTATTCAGTCATCCTCTAGGTCTCTGCACTTCAGCCACAATGGCCTTTTTTTTAGTCCTTTAAGATACTATGTTTCTTCTCTCTTTGAGATTTTCTTACTTGCTGTGTTCTCTGCTCATATACCCACCTCAACTAAATCCTAGCTCATCCCGAAGATTTCTGCTTAAACATTGTGTCCTCAGAAAAGCCTTCCCTACCCCTTTCCCCAGCAAGTCAGAGAACCCTGACACAGATTCTTATAACATTCTGAGTTTCTCCTCCTTCATACTTGCTTCCATTGGGAATTGTATCATTAGTTTCATAATTTATTGTTTAATGTCTACATCTCCTATTGGATTTGAACTTCACAAGAACAGTAGCCCTGTTCGTATTATTTACTGTCATATCCCCGGTACCTAGTATTCAAAGGTTCGACAAACATGAATAAATGCATTAATAGTGCCTATGACAAAGAACCAAGTGAGCCCACAGTGACAATAAAATAAAGTGTCAACGACGACCTTCTCTGAGAGTAGTAGCTTCTTTAATCACTAACATTTTCCTTCTAAAATGAGTCCAGAGGGACCCATAACTCAAACAAGGATAAACAAGTCTATAAAATATGAATGTCATTTTATCTTTAAGGACTTATTCATTGTAATATCTGTTTTAAAATCTAAAAGAGATGGACTCACTCACTACCCAGGAGGGACAATGTACATCAAGAAGAATAATAACTTAAATGAATGTAAATACATGAAATATATAATGATTTATGAATTCATAATAGTACTAAAAATGCATTGGTCACTATTGGAACTTGCTTGGGAACCAATCTATTACCCTGAAAAATTGATAATAAACAGGGAAAAATCAAATATTCTACATGCCCTTTCATTAGTTCAGAGTACTCAAATAGTGAATGAGGAAAAGTTCTTTATAGAAGAATTTCCTCTACTAAATGCAGAAGGAATCATTTCTATGATGATATTACAACACCCAAATTTGCTTACTGCCTTTAAGCCCAGTTTAACTTGATCTTTCCACAAGACATTCCAAACAGCACATCCTGTATAAAAAAGTAGGGATACCTTTCTTGCTTCCAAGGATTGTCCATATCAGTGGATCAATAGGCTGAAGAATGGTTGTATGAAGAAAGACTCAGCATAGAGGTGAGTTTGGGATATTTTGCGGAGAATGTTGAAGCCAGTGCAAAAAAATTTATGCTTAATTTGGTAGGTGGTGAAGAGCCATGGTATATTTTCTTTCTTAGTGATGACGCAATATTATCAAAGCTGTATTTTATAAAAATAACTCTTCCGCACATATTGAAATAGATGATAGAATAGAGGGACTGGTGGTAGAGAAAGAGCTGTGAAGTTATTGCAATGTATAAGAAGGCTGTCATAATGGCCCGAAGTGGGGTGACAGCAGTGGAAATGGCAGATTCAGAAGCCAGAGGGGAAGTATAATTAGACAGAATCTAACAGTTGAACTTTAAAAAAAAAAAGCATAAATGTATGACATGATATCCACTGTATGATGGTTGATAAATGACTTCTGATAATGATAGTGACCACCAGGATTCAGTTTGCAAGCTCCAAGCAGTTGAAAATTCACAACATTCTGTTAAATGTCAAATGATTAAGCAACATTATTACATCAGAATCTAGCCAAGTAGTAGAAACCACTTGAATATTTAAAACAGAAAGACTGTAATGTAGGGAATTAGTTACATAGGTGGTAGAAGAGCTGAAAACTCACAGGACAGTGAGGCAACCTAGAGATGAGCACCAAAAGGAAGCCACTACCATGCCTAAGTCAGAGAGAAAGGGAGAAGGTAGTCCAATTAGAGCAAGGGCCACAGTCACCGAGTGAAAGCTGAAACCATGGCAAGCCAGGACAGCAGAGCTGAGGCTTCAGAGGAGAAATAGCTCCAGTCAGAGATGATTCCCAAAGCAAAGACAGAAGGGAAGAAATAATTCGAAATTTTTCACCTTCCCACCTGCTTATCTCTTACCAATGACAAAGACCAACTACAAGCCAGTGACAAGGGAACCAGAGAAATGCAGACTTCAGGGGTCATCCCCCCTGCAACACAGGGCAAACCGGAGGATGGGTGAAGAACGGATATGAGAGCAGATAGACCTAGGGCCAGCACAACTATACAGGTTAGAATGAATGATTTCAAATTTTCAACATAAGACTAAAAAATTTCAAGTACAAAATCAAGCAAATTAAGTAAAATTATATAATCTTAAATTTGGATGGGAAATGCAAGTCTAAACTCATGATTTCTTTTATTTTTAAGTATGTATTTCCTAACTCTACCTTCTGAAAAGGCTAAATGCAATGAGTAGTAGCAATGAACTCTCCTACCACTCAGTTTATGGCCTCTAAATACCATTCTCCACTGAAATGAAGCAAGGCTCTTTCCAGGACTCATGCCTTCTAGACATACTGCAAGATGAATCTGGGATATCTTATTGTGCCAGAAAACAAAGACACTAGACTGTGTCGAAGGACACCAGAGCCAATATGAAGGATTTCCCACTGACCTAAGATGGGATAATTTGCGTTGAAAAGAATAATTACTGCAATGAATTGGAACACATTAAAAATATACTAATCTGAAAATAAATTGAACCTGAATCTAATAAAGTCTTTATATCAAATTACCAGTTTACATAAAATACAAAGATAGAACAACAAGTTAAATGATGCAATGAGAAGGCAGTCAAATCCAAAATATGGAACACTCTACAGTGTAAATGACACAGTGCCTCAAACGAATCAATGATATAAAAAAAGAAAAAAGACTTAAGGAATATATCAACCAAAATGCAATGTATGGACCTTTTTTGGATACTGATTCAAAAAAACTAATGGTTAAAAAAGCATTTTTGAGATGAATTAGGCAATGTAAATATGGATTAGATTTTAGATAATATTAAGGAATTATGTTAATTTTGTTCAGAGTGAAAAAGTATAATAGTTACAACAAAAAAAGATAAAGGGTCTTAAGAATAAGGTATAGCTACTCACCCGACAATGACCAAAGTTGGTCTGGAAAATCTGGGTCTGAATCTTAAGAAGTGATTTCCAAAGCTGACTGAGTATCAGAATCACCTGAGCAGCTTTTAAAAATTCAGATTCCCTAGCCTCAGAGGTAGCCCTGGATCTGGAAATTCTAATTCAGTTTTGGGATGACATCAAACAGTTCCTCCAACTATCCTGATAATCATCCAGATTTGAGAATCATACCACTCTGAAGTCAGTGGTGTTATTTGGAGGGAAGTCCCATGTCAAGACCTCCAAGCTGAGTCATTTTGATTATATCACTGTTTCTATGCAGCCTAGCAGCTATCAGCCAGAAAACTTGCCCACCAAGTACCAAGTTTACCTTTCACTCTTACCAAAATGATTTGTCTTTTTCTAAAATCTTCTTTCAATTCAGAAAAGTAAGAATAGCAATATTCACCATTTAATATAAAACTTTATACAAGAGAATTTCAAAAAGTTCATGGAATTAAAAGACAAAAATAAAAATATAAATTTTATTTCTCAACATGAGTGCCATCAAGTTCAAGACATTTTTATAAGCAATGATATCAGCCATTTTGTCCATCCCTAGAAAACTGAGGGTCCTGGGAATTTAACCATGCCAATGCAGTTATTTTTACATTATTAACTAAAGAAAAATGGATATCTTTTAAAGATTTTTTAACATTAGGAAACAAAAAAGTCAGAAGGAACCAAATCAAGACTGTAAGGTGAATGCCTAATGATTTCCCATCAAAAGTCTCACAAAATTGCTCTTGTTTGATAAGAGGAATGAACAAGAGCATTGTTGTGGTGGAGAAGGACTTTTTTTTTTTTTTTTTTTTTGAGACAGAGTCTCACTCTGTTGCCCTGGCTAGAGTGCCGTGGCGTCAGCCTAGCTCACAGCAACCTCAAACTCCTGGGCTGAAGCGATCCTTCTGCCTCAGCCTCCTGAGTAGCTGGGACTACAGGCATGCGCCACCATGCCCGGCTAATTTTTTCCATATGTTTTTAGTTGTTTGGCTAATTTATTTCTATTTTTAGTAGAGACGGGGTCTCGCTCTTGCTCAGGCTGGTTTCGAACTCCTGAGCTCAAACAATCCGCCCACCTCGGCCTCCCAGAGAGCTAGGATTACAGGCGTGAGCCACCACACCCGGCCGAGAAGGACTCTTTAGAGAAGTTTTCCAAAGCATTTTTCTACTAAAGCTTTCACTAACTTCCTCAAAATATTCTCATAATAAGCAGATGCTATGGTTCTTGGGTACTCCAGAAAGTTAACAAGCAAAATGCTTTGAGTATTCCAAAATATTGTTACCATGACTTTTGCTCTTCACCATTCTTCTTTTGCTTTGACTGGACCACTTCCACCTCTTGTTTGCCATTGGTTTGATTGTGCTTTGTCTAAAGGATTGTACTGGTAAAGCCATATTACATCTCCCGTTACAATTCTTCTAGGAAATGCTTCAAGATCATGGTCTTACTTGCTTAAAATGTCCATTGACAGCTCTAATCTAGTCTGCATCTGATCTGGGCACAATGATTTTGGTACCCATTGAGTGAGTGGAAAGTTTGCTCAATTTTAATTTTTCAGTCAGAATTGTGAAAGCTGAACCAGTTGAGATATATATTGTGTTAGCTATTGTTTTTGCTGTTAATCGTTGGTCCTCTGCAATTAGCGCATGAAATAGATTAATTTTTTCCTCACAAATTGATGTAGAGGGTCTGCCACGGCAGGCTTCATCTTCAACATTGTCCCATTTCTTCTTAAAACAAGTTATCCATTTGTAAACTGCTGATTTCCTTGGGGCATCATCCCCATAATCTTTTTGTAAAGCGTCAATGATTTAACCTTTCTTTTTTTTCTTATTTCATCATATTATGGGGGTACAAATGTTTAGGTTACATATATTGCCTTTGCCCTGCCCAAGTCAGAGCTTCAAGCATGTTCATCCCCCAGATGGTGCACACCACACCCTTTAGCTGTGAATATACCCATCCCCACGTCCCCCCTCCCACCTGCCTGACACCCAATGAATGTTATTACTATATGTGCACGTAAGTGTTGATCAGTTAATACCAATTTGATGGTGAGTACTTGTGGTGCTTGTTTTTCCAGTCTTATGACACTTCACTTGGTAGAATGGGCTCCAGCTCTATCCAGGATAATACAAGTGGTGCTAGATCACCATTGTTTTTTTTTTTGTGGCTAAGTAGAACTCCATGGCGTACATATACTACATTTTATTAATCCACTCATGTACTGATGGGCACTTAGGTCATTTCCACATCTTTGCATTGTGAATTGTGCTGCTATAAACATTCTAGCGCAAATGTCTTTTTTTCCCCCTTTGGGTAGATGCCCAGTAATGGGATTGCTGGATCGAATGGTAGTTCTGCTTTTAGCTCTTCAATATATCTCCATATTACTTTCCACAGAAGTTGTACTAGTTTGCAATCCCACCAGCAGTGAATGAGCATACCTATCTCTCCACATCCACGCCTTTCTTCCACCCATGTGTCATCATAAATTTGATGTTTGTTCTTGCTTCAATTTTAGCAGAATTCATGTTTCTCTGACAGAGTTTCTTTTCAAACTAATGTCTTATCCTTCTTAGTGCCTCAAACTAGATCCTATGCAGATTTATTATAACAAATTGATACAAGTTTATTTTGGCACAAAAAAATTTTAAACTTCATGGGTAGGTTTTTCATAGTACACATTTTCCATGAACTTTTTGAAGACCCCTCATACTATCTCTACAACAATCTTGTAAGGCAGATATCATTATCCCTACTTCATAGGTAAGAGAAATGAGACTCAGAAAGCTAGTTCCTTTGATTACACACAGCTAGTCATGAAGAGATAAGCCAGAATGTGTCAGATTCCAAGGACCACATTCTTTCTATGATACTACATAGCTTTCCTAAGAACAAGCAGGAAAAAATGTTCCCTGTCATACGGGCTGCTTCCTTTACATCTACATTCAAAATCTGTTCTTCCCCAATCAGCTTGTGCATGGCATCTGCTACAGCAGATGACCCAGCAAACAATTGAACAATAGCTACTATCTGAGTACAACAAGGAAATAAATTGACAGGAAAAAAACACAAAATTAAGGTCCTATAGTATCTCTCTATTATCAATATTAATCATATGACTTCAAAATGACTCCTTCACCATATCCAATCTGATAAATTGGGATTATTTCTTCCTACAAATAAATGATATGTATAAATGTCTATAAATATGTCATAATTTCATGCATCATGCAATTCATAGTAGGAACCCAAGTAAAGTTAACATTTTCATATCCTGACATTTTATTAAATCTATAGAATCAAAGGTATAAACCAGAAAATTATTATCCTTTCAGTTGATGTATAAATAAGACCGAACACCTTTATTTGCCATTTCCTGCCATGGCTATCAGCTAATAGCCTTACTTTATGAAAAGATAATCATTTCCTTTGAACTGTTTTCCCTACATGAAGGCAAAGGTATTCAATATCTTCAAGAAATTAAACTGCTAGGCATAAACCCAAGCTCCTTGTTCTTCAGTATAATTTTAACCATCACTTTATTATAAACTGAAAAATATATATACTCAAGTAAATTAAATATTAAAAATAACCAAAAATCAAATTCCCAAAGACTTATGATAAGCCACTAAAAATTTTATTTTTCATCCTCATCCAGACATGCAACATAACAGCTGGCAGTGAAACTAAACTTCTCAATATGTGCAAACTTCACATAGTAGGGGATTTAATTCCTAGGCCACAGAAAGCTAAACCAATGAGAGAATCAATCTAAAAGACTGACCTTGGCAGACGAATTGTGAATGTATGATAGTTATTTTCCCCTATGCCAGAAACTTGGTAGAGTCTTTTCTTTTCCTAGTTTAGTTTGCTCTAGGAAATTGAAACATGGATCAAACAATAATCTTATGAATTTGGACTGTTGTTGTAGCCAATCAAGATAGTTTTGAAGTTATCCAATCTCCCAGTCATTTCTCAGTAGATTCATGGCAGGTAAGGAGGAAGGCTTTGTTTGGGAGCAGAATGACAAAAGTTCCTAATTATCTGGGCATGTATTATCCAAGACTCCTCAGTAAAAGGGTTGCATGGAGAGGCAAGGTGTCGTAACTAAAAATATTCACTAATCCACTGACCTCTGAAAGTTAGTCCCCCTCCAACAACCTTCAGTTTTGTTCCAGTCAAAATCTTTGCAATCAACCCCTTATTAATTGTTTACAATAGCCAAAAGTGCAATGCATATCAATTGCAAAATGAAATTGGAAATCTAATAAAAGATCTAGGATTATAAAAAGTCCCATTAAGCAGTATCAAAAACCTGCCAAAATCACATGCAAAGCCATAGACATATGACCTTTGGGGTGGTTGGAACAAGTAACAAACAACATAAAGGTTTCAAAGGAAAGAAGTTTTGTAATTTTGTTTTAATTTTTAAGATAAAGTCTCACTCAAATATGTTTTTAAAAAAACTATTTACCTGGAAAAGCGTGTTCACGTTTTAAGTAGACTCGCATGGAAATGCCATATTCCAGAGAGAGGGACCTTCAGATAAGGAGGTCTTCCTAACTTCATTTTGTCACTTTCTCAGTTCTTACCTGCCTGTAGGAACACTGGTTGAATCTCACCTCCCCAACCTTCCTAATTTTCTTCTTATATCATTTTCTTAAAATAATAATATGACTTACATATTTTTTGGCAATCGATTTTCCATAATTCTCATTTTTGTGTTTTTTTCAACCCAGGCTTTAAAGACAGAATTGATGGATTCCATTCACCACGATTTTGTGGAAGATTTGCTTCATGTCTATTATTTTTTGTTTTATTACTGTTATAATTTAACATTTCCTCTTTTTAACCTTTGTTTCCTGGCATCTGTTATTTATGTTTAATTATGCTTTCTTCCCTAAACCTATATAGCTCTGAACTCTTAAATGCAAAAGAGTAATCTGAACAGCATGAACTTAATTTTTAACTCTAATGATAACATTTTTCAAAATAAAAAACGATACTTTGAAACACATCATTTATTTGAATTCCACAGTCTTGGAGAAAAAGAAATAGATACAAACTAGGGTCCGTTAAGCACCACAGACCAGTCTTCATTATCTATGGCAAGGTGCAATCACCCTTCTACGGAACACAGCAAATATGAGGCCTGGATTTTGAATCACGGTCTTGCCTTGTTTAAAGAAGTGACCAGGGACACAGCTGTTTCTTAAAGGATGAAGCTAGGACACACTTGCTCAGTTTCAAATCTAGGATTTGCATGCCAAAGTCGAATGGCTGCCCCACCCCCTTGCTGTTACTCGTCCCAGTTAGCTCTGTTCGGACTATAAATTAAAAAGTTACTTTTACTGTATTTTATTCCTTTTAACTATTTCTTTTCCTTCTCAAAGCTCACATATTCATTCATTCTTTTCTCAAATATTTACTAAGTACCTATTACACACTACTCTGCTCAATGCTAGAGACACAATAAGACAGACATGGTTCAAGGAGCTTAGGAGCTAGCAGGGGATACAGACAACAAATCGACAGCAGCTAATGAAAGCATTACACTGCAAATTAAGAGTGTGCGGGAGAAGTGACAGTGAGGAGTAGTCACATACTAGTTTGTGGGTCAGATAGGGACTTTCTGATGAGATAGTATTTAAGCTGAAATTTGAAGAACAGGAAGAATCCTGGCTTTGCAAGTACCGGAGGAAAAGGGTTCCAAGCACAGGAAGAGCTGATGTGAAGGCCTTGCAGAAGGAAAAAGTCTGTGTCCTTTAGGACATGCCTCTATGGCTGGAGTAGATGGGTGGACAAGATGAGCTCTAGATGTTCATTGGAGAAAGTAGGACACAGCATGACTTATCCCCAGACCCACATTCCCTAAGGAAGGCCTTTTTTAGAGTAATAGCTGAGACGTTTTAAAAATTGAATGAATCCCATAAATCTCTGCCAATTTTTTAAAAAGCAAACAACAAGCCAGGTATGTTAGCATACACCTGTAGTCTTAGCTACTCAGGAGGCTGAGGCAGACAAGAGGATCACTCAAGCCCAGGTGTTCAAGGCTGCAGTGCACTATGTTTGTGTCCGTGAATAGCCACTGTTCTTTCACTGTTTTTTTTTTCATAATTGTCTTTAATGTGTATGCTAATAAATAACAAAGTAGTCAAAAAGTATTACCTTCCAAGTTGGGAAGAATTGAAGTCATTCTGTGGTCTATTCCAGGTGATTGATGAGGACATAAGACTCACTAAAATTTCTAGCTGGTCAAGGTGGACTTCCAAGTAGATTGGTTTTATGGAGATGGATTCAGTCATTAAGCACATGAGCTTTGAGGTCAGGCAAATTCTGGGTGCGCATCCTATTTCCATCTCGTTTTATCTACATGAGTTAGATATTATCCCCATTCATCCTCGCAGGTTTATCCCTCAACTTCCCCTTCCAAAAAGTAGGTTTAACTATGAAGATTAAATAAAATAATACATATAAAGCATTTAATACAGAGTCTGGTACACAAAAGCACTGACTTGGCATTAGCTGCTATAATTATAATTTCATTTTACCATCATATACTTTATCAGGCACTCTATTAATGATTTAATTTGTGAGTAGTTCAACAATTTGTTGCTAAGTACATTTGTGCTCAGAAACTTTTCTTCTTTGAGAAAAAATGACAGAAATTACAAAAAAAAGGAAAAGTGGGAAAGTATCAAAAATACTGTAATAGACAAAGTTGTTGAACACTTCAAAGATCAATTCAAAACGTAGTCACATCTTGCTACACATCTCACCTCCATGAAATATCACCTTGACTTGATAAACCACCGTTACACAGATTCCAGTGGGCCTGATTTACCCTTATATCTGCTATGATCCAATGAAGAAAGTGTGAGGACCCAATGAGATTATTTCAAGCATGAACTAAAACATTTAGCTATAAAAGGTAAATGTGGCCAAAATATAATCTGAATTGTAGGCAAGTCAAAACAATTTTAAAGAGACAAAAATTAAAATTAAAATGCAATATTGTCCAGCTTGCTACCATAATACTTTTAAATACTATAAATATCAAAGCAATGGCCATTATATTTCCTGGCCTGTTAACTGATAGGTACTTTCTCACATACAGGAAAAAAAAAAAAAAAAAACCTTAAGCTTTGAACTATAAAATGCAAGTAAGACATATATCTTCTGAACATATAAAATATTTTAGCTAAGTGAAGATTCTATCCAAATTTCAGCTAGCTTTCCTCTGAGCCGTAAACATAGGTATGCTGCTTTCACAACCACCTTTTAAAACCACGGTCTCCACCTCCGCAGGCTGCAAATCGGTACCAGTCCATGGCCTGTTAGGAACCAGGCCACACAGCAGGAGCAAGTGAAGCTTCTTCTGTATTTACAGCCAATCCCCATCACTCTCATCACTGCCTGAGCTCCGCCTCCTGTCAGATCAGCGGCAGCATTAGATTCTGCATTATGGTGAGTTGCATAATTATTTCATTATATATTACAATGTAATAATAAAAGAAATAAAGTACACAATAAATGTAGTGTGCTTGAATCATCCCCAAACCACTCCCCCACTCCTCCACCCCTAGTCCGTGGAAAAACTATCTTCCATGAAACCGGTCCCTGGTGCCAAATGGGTTAGGGATCACTGTTTTAAAAGGATAACATTTCTGCAAACTTCACAAACACTTTTTTAAATTGTTTTCCTCTGAGCCATAAACATAGGTATGAATTTTTACAGAATTCATCCATGTAACACATAAACAATTTTTAAAAATATATTAAATGGATGGCCAACACAGAAGTTTAACATGATGAAAATATGATAGGCAAGATTTTTATATTTAACACATCATTGGTACTATTATATATTTTTATTGATACATAATATTTTACATATTTATGAAGTACGTGTGAATATTTGTTACATGCATAGACTGTGTAATGATCAAGTCAAAGTATTTGAGGTAAATCTGCTACATTTTTTAAAATCACTGATTTAGACTTCACTAATTTGGAATTAGAGAAGATGTTGGGTTGGATTTATGTTCTTATTATCCATTTTTAAAAGGGAAGTTTACTCAATAAATTAATAGGATGGAAACAATATTTAACCCATTCAAAAGAAACAAACTATTTTGAGAAACCTAAGAATACACATTTCTATATAAATAAATGTGAGCATTATGTAAAACTAGTTATAAATCATTGTTTTGCTATTCACTAAAGCAGGTCTATGGAAACCTCTAACTGAAAATATTCTAAGCAAATTCCTTTCAGGCATTGTTTGAGCTATTATAGCTGTCTGAAAATACTGAAACTAAAATTTAAAATATTTATAATAAAGACTTTTTACTAATTCCAACTGAACTTTCCCCACCTTTCCCTCCAGATACAACTTTGTTCTGCAGTTCTGGATATGACCGGACCATAAGAATAGATGAGGAAGAGACCACTTAGAAAGTCAGAGTTGAGAGATAAAAAAAGTAATGAGTAATTTTTTAAAATAAGCCAGGCATGAAACTGTTAGAACAGTTGGACAGAGAGATTATATTTAAATTTATCTAGCTGGGCGTGGTGGCTCACGCCTGTAATCTTAGCACTCTGGGAGGCCGAGGCGGGTGGATCGTTTGAGCTCAGGAGTTCGAGACCAGCCTGAGCAAGAGCGAGACCCCATCTCTACTAAAAAAAAAAAAATAGAAAGAAATTAGCTGGACAACTAAAAGTATACATATATAAAAAAAATTTAGCCTGTTGTCCCAGCAACCCGGGAGGCTGAGGCAGTAGGATCGCTTAAGCCCAGGAGTTTGAGGTTGCTGTAAGCTAAGATGACGCCACAGCTCTCTAGCTCGGGCAACAGAGTGAGACTGTCTCAAAAAAATAAAAATAAATAAAAATAAATTCATCTAGAATATTCTTATTATTCTCAAGGAGAATTTAAATAGGATAAAGTAAGTCATTTTCCCTATTTGACTTGTTTCATGGAGTTTTTCCCTCTCTGGTAAATGACAGGGAAATGCCCAATACAGATATCTTGTCTGTTATTATTTCAATATACAGTAATTTCTAGAGATTATGGATTTCTTATTTTTCCTCTTCAAACCAACTATCAATATACCTTGTATAATGCTCTGCACATTGTAAGACTTCCTCAAAAGTTCACTGAATTCAATTGAAAGACTAAAATTATTCACTAATTTTAGATTCTTCAATGCCAAAGAATTAAGATAAAATCAGATAAGAGCACTGAATTCTGAACTAATTCAATAGACATCATAAATTATGAAGTATTTCCATTAATAGATGGTTATGTATGGGTATCTAATTCAAAAATGGTTTAGTTATTAAAGGACAAAAATAACACAAATGTCATAAAATTTTCAAAGAAGCTTTATTATATGTGTAACCTGCTAGAATCGGGGTTATCAAATTTAATATGAACAGCTTTCACCAAATTTGGATTTAATGAATATAGTTGTGAAACAGGAAAATTCAATATATTGCAAACAGGCCAACTCTTAATTCATTCCACAAATATGATTTACCCCTAATAGCCAGAAGCATCACTTCTAATACCTCATGTTATGGCAGAATGGATTAGGTTGTATTCATTCTACCTCCTGGAAGGAAGCTACTAGCATCCATAATAGTACCATTCAACTATGTGTTATACGGCATGACTCAAAAGAACCTTTATAACATAAAGTGTGAAGATATTTAAAACATAAATTTCGTAGGTTGTGGCAGATCAGAGACTTCTCTCTTTACACTGAAGGGATATATTTTTTGATTCAAATCTTTCAAATCTTAGTACCAGAGATCAGCTACAAACTTACCCAAGACTGGAAAAATGTATCAACCTCTGCTGTGTACTTTTAGATTCAACTCACTATTTCTGTAAACATGTACGTGCACAGGAAATAGACGTCTCTACAAAGCAAATTTATTGTTTCTTTAACAGGGAGGATGTGTCAGCACTTGAGAATGTATTGGACATTCATACTTCTTTCTCCCATAGCAATGTGTACCAAAGGCTCAAGTTGAGAGTGCTGTGAGTTCTAGCTCTCTTTTTTAAAATTCCACTCCTGAGAAAATTCCCCATCAGATACAGGCAACTTCTAAAATATTTTAGCTCTAAGGAGCTTCCCAGATATTTCTGGGAAAAAAATGAATAATTGCGCATTAGCTGAAGAGAATGTACACAAGAATTAGATCAGACGGTAAAAGTCACAATATTATAATGAAAAGAGCATAGATTTCAATATCATTCAGACCTTCTAGTTCAAATCAATTCTGTTAAAAAGTAGCTCTGTGATCTTGGATGACTAAATCTCTCTAAGCCTTGATTTCCTCATCTATAAAATGGGGATAAAAGTAGGACTATTGTAGGAGTTGGAGTTTAAACACACACACACACACCCCCCCATATAGTCAAATCTCTAACACAATGCCACAGGTTAGGCACTCTGTGAAACGTGCCCATAAATGCATAATAACATGTGGACATCTCTACAGTCTCAGCTCCTCGATTGTATAGACATCTGTTCTCGCCACCTCCCTACATTATGAGCCATTACAAGCAAGAGCTATGTTGTATTCAGTTCTATAACCCCAGAATCTAGCATAACACATGGCATATAATAGAAACTAATCAACTGCTACTTATAGGTGGCTCCTCCTATATGGTAATGTATTTTATCAAGTAAGTCAAACATAAAATGAAGAGTATTCACTCTTAACCTATCAAATTTTCTCCTATTTTTTAAACTTATGTAGGTGGAAACTTATTTAGCTATGGCAATCAGCTGTTGTTTTTCTACTTAAAATCTGAAATTTAAAATTCTACCATTGTTTTACCATCTTTGGATTTTTCTAGGCCCCTTTCCAAAATTTAATTTGCTTTGCTATTAAAAAAAAAATAACAGAATTGTGAGTCCTGAATGCCAGGTGAGTTTCTTTTTTTGATTCAAAATACAATAATAAATTTTCTGGGTAAAAATTTAAATGCTGAATTTTGTCTAGAGGAAATCTTCCTTATTTATAATTCTTTGTTAAAAAGTAAAGAAATGAAAATATTTTTGCCGGATTGTAAACCCATAGTAAAGTTTCAAGTTAGAAGTTGCACTATTTGCTTAAATGCATTTCCTTTTTAAAAACGGAATCTTAATTTTTAAAGACTTGCCAAGATTACAGCAACCTGTTTGGCACAAATTAGATTGTTTCCATTCTCTCTTTCTCTCTCTTTGTCTCTTTTCTCTCTCTCTCTCTCTCTCTCTCTCTCTCTCTCTCTCTCTCTCTCTCTCCCCTCCCCAACCTTTCTCTCCACCCCACCCCAAAACTGGTACTCCAGTTCCAGTCAGAAGTATAAGGAGCATCTCCAATTCCCTCTCCACAAAGAGTTCCAAAAGCAGGTGGCACAGAAGAGGTTCCTCAATCCTAAATTTTACCTTTATAATACCTTCAGGGCAGAGTTGCAAAGCAAAACAAGTAAACCACATAATCTAATCCTCTAACCTTCCTTCCCACCCATTCCATTCTCCTCTTGAAATATTTTTCTTTGTTTTGTTTTGTTAATTTTATATAATCAGTCCAGTATACCCAGGGGCTTAAATATTTCCTGCATACATACATACATCATCTAACAGACAGTCAAATCAGTTAGCAACCTAAAGAACCTTTACATTCCCCACATGGGGCTCAGAAACCTATATTTTCACAAGCACTCCAGGTGATCCTGATGCAAGAAATACTGCTCCAGCCCTTCAGTATGGAACCCAGTCAGGCAGATTTTCTTCATGGAATTTCATTTTTATAAACATGTTAAAGGCTCCCAATCATCTGACTGATCCCAGGGCCAGGATTTGAATGACTTGGTCTTTTAGCACAATACTGAATGAAGTCACAACATTTCCATTTTATTATAACTAATATTTGGGTTAATAAATCATTTGCTACTTGGAATTTGACCTGTATCACTATACATTTTAAAATTTTATTTGTAACACATACAAATACACACAACAAGGCAATATAAGGTAAAACCAAAAGAAAAAGACAAAACATCTATCCTAGTGAGAAAAAACACTGAAAATTATCCAATAGCCCCATCTACCTGAAACCCAACTTCTAGCTCACCTTCTCTTGAATAATAAGAAAATCAGAACAGAGAATAGGACGGTTCAAAGCAAACAACAATAACAGTGATGATAACAAAAACAATTAATATTTATTTTTTCCTTATTGACACTCTCAAATGAGCCACATTTATTATTTAATCCTAACAACAATTTATCCCATTTCACAGATTAAGAAAACTGAGGCAGACAGATGTTATGCAATATGCTCAAGGTCTTACTTACATAATAAGAAGTGGCAGAGCTGAGATTCCAACTTAGGTGTGTCTGACCTCTGAGCCCACAAACTCTTAACTACTTTGCTGTGCTGACTTCCAGCTCATCAGGCCAGATCTGGTGAACAGTGGAGAGACTACTGTGTTCTCATAGTTTCATGACTGTGAGTTATCCAGAAACCTCTCCCATGAACCAGGGCACTGCAGTTAGGATGCTAAGTTTGACAGTACCTCGAACATCTCACATCGCTATTGATGGCCTCACTTTCTTCTTTCCATAGAAGTAAGATAACAAAATATAAGTTGAGTAAGTGAGGCCTTGAGGCAAACTTTAACAGTCACTGTAACTCACGGTGGTCACATCAATATGGTGCCGTCTTGAATAATGGAGCCATATAAGAGTGACAATATCAGAAAGGAAATAGCAGTGAGCAAACTGCCTGATAATCAAGCCTAAGTAGCCGTATTGGATGAAAAATAATCCTTGCATATATTCTTCAAGCAATATTCACTTGCCCCAGAGCAATGACTTTAAGTTTCAGTTTTGGAATCAGTCGCTTTTTTTAAAGTCACCGAACCTTCTCAAGATAATTACCAACCTCTTTTCACCACCCTCCCCTGCAAGTACTTCATCACCGTGATTTTCCTTTACCTGCACAAAATCTCTGTGGCTAAGGAAAGCCTGTGACAGAATAGACCAAAACTGGGTACTGGACAGAAATTCATGGAACAAAAGAAATGCACAAGTCCTTAGCTTTAGGCTCTTTCCATCAGAAGTTACAAAAAGAGCAAAAGTCAGAGTAGCTAGAAAGGTCAACACTGCAAAAAATCCCATGGACACCAGGTCATAACTGCGGACAGCCTGCCACTCACGCTGGAAAAACAAATTCTCTCCCAGACCCATAAATAAATGCTATCTAGGCTAGCTCCACTCTGCTTGCTGGTTGGGTTCCTCTGCATCTCCAGGGCAGTATACACCTGGTCTATTTGCTCTCTAGTGAGTCATGTTTTGCCAACAAAAAAGTTAGAACTAATGTTCTAACATTTAGTTCTAATGTATTTCTGCAATGCCCAGAAATGTATTGCGTTGCTCACATAAATTCATTATTCAATCAAGACTATGTAGCAGCCATCTCACTCTCACATTTTCTCAGTCTCATCACTATTGACATCTTGGACTGGTTAATTCTTTGTTGTGAAGGGCCATCCTGTGCTTTATAAGTTTAGCAGCATCCCTGGCCTTTATTTACCAGATGCCAATAGCAAACCCCACCCCCATAGTTGTGACAAACAGAAAATGTCTCCAGACATTGCCAAATGTGCCAAATGGGAGAGGAAATCATCCCCAGCTGAGAATCACTGTTCTATTTTTCTCAGCTGTCCCATATCATTGGTCTTTTAAGGCAAATATAACAACCTCTGTGCTACAATGTAACTATTTAAAAGGTATTTCATATCCCATGTTACTATGCGCCTCAGTGACTCTGACTTATTGTGACTTCGAGTGCCTTGCCTTTCTTATTCTGGTATTGTTACTGTACTTAAAATGCCCTCGAATGAAGTGTGAGGGGTCTCCTACTGCCAGGCCCTAACTAATTTCCACTACTCCATTTCCTTTTCTGAACATCTGGGGCCTTTGAACTCCACCCAGCTTTAGACTCACCTCCAATTTTGTCTCTCAAGAACTGATCTAGATTTGGCAAGGAGGAACACAGCCAGTGTCAAGTTACTCCTGTTTTTTTCTCATTAAACCACATCCTTGTGACCCCATTTTGAAAACTGGGGGTGTGCTTTGAACTAGAGACAGAGTCCCCACTTTGTCACATTATCAGTGTTGATGATGTAAGTTATGTCTTTTTTCCATACTTTTATAATTGGTCTCATGATGTCATGATTCTCTAGAATTAGGATCCTGAATTATTCTTACCAATCCCAAATCAGAATTTGTGACTGTCTGCATGCTGAAAGAATGGTTAACCCAGTGAGTGTTATTTTTTCTGCTCCTTGGAATTCCAAATATCACCTGCTTCAAAGTTGATCATCACTGAGCTTCTACAACTCATCAAAACATGCTTACTAGATCTTGTTGCACCTACAAGATGCCAATGGCTATATTAGGCTGCTACAATCTGCCTTCTCACCAATGCTCAGGATGCCATTCTCACTCTGCCAGTCTCATTCTGTAACCCTGCCCCCTCCCCAGTGCCTGTCTCACCCATGCAATTGAGAGGGTTCCAGATCCAGGTCTTTGCTCATGACATTATAGTTTCCCTAACTAGGCTATGGCACTCAGACCTACCCTGGATGCCAGAATTCATATTCAATTAACTATTCTATATAGATTACTCAAATTGTACTTAAAATATAAGCCAGAATATTGCTTTTTATAGTTAGATGATCCAAAAAGAGGTGAAGATTAGTAAACTAACAGAAACAGGATCTCCGGTTCTCCTTCACAATGAATGCAATATTTGAATACATTATTCTTACTCCCACCTATTTTCTCAGGAAATGAAGGACTTTTGCAATTCTCACACCTATGAAAACACTTAACTGCATCAATTTCTCTATCTCATCTCTTTCCTTCTTCATGTCTACAGTGAGTATAAAATTTAAGTACAGATGCCTCAAAAAGAAATCAGAAACAAAAATAAAGACTTTAAAAGTGTTAAAAATTCATTAATAATATAATTTCAACATCTTCATGGACTAAAAATATGCTCACTGTGGATAGACCTTTGATAGATCACTCTTTGCAATTTTCTGCCTTTATGGAGAGCTATACCCACACTATTCTATCCAGGCATAGACCGTCGCTATACTATGGCACTACCCAACAATTAATAATTACACTGGATCTTCAAAAAAACCAGACCCATTAGAGTGCAGCAAATGCTTTCAGAACTTCCTAGAAGTTGAGCGAGAACTCCCAATTTCAGTTGACTTATTCTACCAGCACGCAACATGGTTAAGGTAGTGTGAGTACTCAAGCTAATGCATAAACTGGGGAAGTACACAAACTAAATGAGGCATTGTGACAGCAAGAAAGATAAGTCCCAAAGACACAAGCCAATTTACACACAAAACCAATTGATCCCAGTGACAAGCAGTGCTTTTCAAATTGCAGATCATAACCCAGAGTATTGGAAAGAATGACTTGTTAATGTTCTCACCCCCCAATGAATGTACTAAAATTAATTTAGTAGGTTTTAACAGCAACTTTTTCTTTTTATGAAATGAAATAGAAAATTTCAGAATGCATTGCAAGCAAATAGTAAATGTAAGAATGTTTAAGGAAATTTTTTTTCTAGATAGATAGATAGAGGATAAATAGATTCAATAACTATTTATTGAGCACCAACCATGTGGCAGGTTCTTTTCTAGACACTTGGATACATCAGTGACCACAACTGATAAAAATCCCAGCATTCATGATGCTTAGTAGACTAGACTGCAATGTAAAATGTATTTTTTAGTGTAAGGCATAGTTTAAAAAAGAAAAGTTTAAAAGTAAAAAATGCTCATGCATTCTTTCCACCACTCCATCAAGGAGAGACCTGACCAATAATCATCCTACCGTGTTGGAAAGCCATGGAGAGGAGTGAAGTGGAAAGAACAGTGCAAGTCATTCCTTGGCTCCCTTTCCAAGTCAGCCTTCAAGATTAGGCATGGCTTCTAGAAGCCATCCTCTCTCTTTGCTGTTTTGTAATTTCATCTCTTTCCCACAGTTCCAACAGATAAGGCTTTTCAAAGGGAATAAAAATAGTAAAAGGAACTAGCTCTTGGTAGATATTTCCTAGTAGTGTAACAGATGGAGAAGTTTCATTTTAATCTTTAATAATTATTCCCTGCTAGTAATGAGCAAACCATTGAAATTATGATAGCCTATTCTCTTAGGCCAGTTAAACTACACATCTATCTATATCGTTCCCAAATCTCTTCAGAGATAACCTAATAGGCATTAACTAATATCCAATGTGATACTTCTCAATGTAATGATTTGCTTATTTAATTTGTAGCAACTGTAGCTCACATTTAGTGATTCTCTAGTATGAACCCAATATTGTGCTATGGGTTTTACTTTTAATCTTCACAATGACCCTGTGAGGGAGCAGATATTATCTGCATTTTGTAAAAGAAGACACAGAAGATCATAGAGGTTAAATCATTTGCCCATAATCACTTGGCTAGTAAATGGCAGAATTTAAATTTTTCTTTTTTTCGTTCAATATGCTTTTTTTTTTTAATTTCAGGATATTATGGGGGTACAAACATTTTGGTTACATGTTATGACTTTGCCACACCCAAACCATGATTTAAGGTGTGCCCTTTCCCCCCAACAATGCTTATCACGTCCAGTAGTTGAGTTTACCTACCCTCAACCTGCCAACTAAGAACTGAAATTTTAAGTAATACCATGTAGTTCCACAAAATTACTGACTGTATTCCCATTAAGGGATGAAGGTTTATTGTGTATGAAAACAATGATAAATTATTCTCAGAAAACCTATTTTACAAGCCTATCCTTTCCTTGTTTGCTTTTAATCATTTTTAAATATTTAAAGGTCATTAAAAGCCTATAAATCAACAAACCATTAAGTTTAGAACTGAAGAGTTAACACAAGTACTTTTTCCTATCTTTGCTGCAGTAGGTTTAAATGTGTGATTGCTCAAAACATTTTGATATCTCTGGCATGAAACCCTTTCAATATTCATAGGATAGCAGGAGAGTAAGAGTAAGAGGACAGGCTCTGGGTCCAGAATATCTGGACTCAACTCTCAGCCCCACTGCTTATTAGCTGTATGGCCTTGGGAAAGGTGTGCCTCAGTTTCCTCATCTGTAAAATGGGAATAATAATAGCACATACAGGACTGTTTTGAAGATTAAGTAAGATATTATAAGAAATGTACGTATAACAGTGTAGGCACTAAATAAAACTATGTATTTGTTATTCTCATAATTATTACTTCCTAAGAAGCCCTAACTCATCTCATTCTACTAGACATTAAAGTCTTAAAGGTTATCCAGAAGAAAAACAAAGGGTAAGTTCTTGGGGTGGGGGGAAAAAGAAATCTTTAAACTCAAAGCTCAGTAAGAGCAGAGAAGTATGTCTATTCCATCATCTTTCCATTCCCCAACTGCTTGGGTTGCTGGTAGGACACAGTGGATGCTATTGCTAAGCAATGCTGTTTTTGGAATGCATTACACTTCATAAATTATTTGAAAAGGAATCCTCTTGTTTTTATGCTGATATATGAAATACCTTCACTTTGCAAAACATAGGCAGCATATGCTTATTTACTGAAAAGAGGTCAGTATCATAGGTTTGCATGGAAAAGAGAAACCATGACAGCCGTTAAAAGAAAATTCAAAGCAATTTTACAGCATAGTTGTTTATGTTGTTTTAAACAACTATTTCAAATGTCAGTCAAACAGAAAGGTCAAGTATACATCATTATAAAAGAATATAAAGGTTCTCATTATTCTTTAGTCTATTCTAACTGATAGTGAGGCAAGAATATGTTTAAAGTGCATCTCCCCATAATCAATTTCTTTACTTACAAATGTCATTCTGAATGGACATTTTACAACTGATTAATTTTTCCCCTTTTTCTCATTTGCAAATACAAGACAAAAATGCATACCTCTGGTAGATTTCCTTTCTGCTGATTAAAGTGCTGATTTCCTACAGATTTGTTATCTACAGCTCTAGCAGAAAAATGATCTTTCAAGCTATGCTCTTATGTTTCTTAAATATATTTGTCTTTTCTCCAAAATATTTAAGTGAACAATTAAATGTTTTAATGTAGAAGGTAGAAAACGTTGTCATGGCCTTTGTCAAAAAGTAAACGCATTCAGTATGTTGCATACACAAATGTACTCAATTAACATTTTAATTAAGGATAACAAACAGTAATTAAACAGATGACATTTTCATTAATTTTCTCAACTGTAAATAGCCTGACGGAAATATTGTTAAATCTGATTCTAGTTTAAATAGCTCTCCTTGCAAAACAGTGACCTCAAACTACTCATGATTAGAAACACTTCCCTTTTATGTACTTACATAGTCATAATGCCATATTGGTAAATAAGTTTCCCAAGTTAAGTTTCTCAATGTTATGCACTGTATTCTCTTCATGTAGTATGCAAGCAATAGTGTAGTTGCATAATAATCGCATGTTTCAAAGTACTTGCATATGTCTTATTCAAAAACATAGTACCTGAGTATTTAAAGGCTTAATTTCACAATTAAAGATTCATGCTTGATTGTTAAATCCAAATAAACAATTTGCCAGCGTTAGCAACCTAATTCCATGGTATCCAGTTTTCATATTGCCATAGGTCTGTAATATCTGCCTTTGATTTTGCAGCACACTAGGGGTAACTATTGTATCAAATGGCATTATTAATTTCTCAAAGTAAAATTAGATATAATTCATTTTATTTTTGCAACTAAATATAGGCTACTCAACACTTTGAAGCAGAGTGTCATAATAGTATGGAAAATGATGCCTAAGATATTAACAGTAATTGAATTGTCAAGAAAGCAGAACAAGCCCCGCTCTGAGAGTTGCTGGATTTAACAAAATAAACAAACAAAAACACAAATGATTTTGAGGTTTTTTTTCATATTGTGTGGAACATACACTAAAAGATTATTCATTGTTTATCTGAAATTCAAATTTAACTGGTGTCTTATATTCTACATGGCAACCCCACTTTTAAAAGAGCAGTATCTGTAAGATAAATTCACCTTGAGAACCATTTTCTTGGTCTCAGGTGCAGGGTGAGCTATAGCAAAATAGGAGAAATCTGGTGGTAGACAATGCTCTGGGCATCTCTGAGGCCCTGGGAGAGTACTAGGACAAGATACAGCCAGCAGCAAGAGAGCATGTCCCAGAGACAAACATTCTGTGTATTTAGTAAGTCATGTCTGGAGTTTAAAAGTTATTGATCTACTGTTTAATCTATTTGTTTTAATTATTTTAAACTGTGAGTAATAGATAAATCTCGGAGGATAGCAAGCATCTCTCGGTTATTTCTGCCCTTCAGAATGATGCAGAAAAGACCAGCCTGAACAAGAGCAAGACCCCATCTCTACTAAGAAAAAAAAAAAACAGAAAGAAATTAGCTGGACAACTAAAAGTATATATAGAAAAAATTAGCTGGGCATGGTGGCTCATGCCTGTAGTCCCAGCTACTCAGGAGGCTGAGGCAGTAGGGTTGCTTGAACCCATGAGTTTGAGGTTGCTGTGAGCTAGGCCGATGCCATAGCACTCTAACCTGGGCAACAGAATGAGACTCTGTCTCAAAAAAAAAAAAAAAAAAGGCCATAGGTGATACCTTAAGGTATGGTGGTAGTGGTCTGAGGAGGAATGTTCAGAGGAACTATTCTTTTATATCCTATTATAGGTCTCTTCATGGGGAGGTTACGTGTTCCTGATCAACTTGATCCCTCTCCATGTCCTGGTGCTGATGCTCACAGGCCGTTTCTCCCACCGGATCTACGTGGCCTATTGCACTGTTTACTGCCTGGGTACCATTCTTTCTATGCAGATCTCCTTTGTGGGTTTTCAGGTCAGTCCTTGACTGAGTAAGGTTTTCAGGTTCTTCCATTTTTTCCTAAGCAGCCCCAACTAGATTGATTTATCTTGGATTCTATTAAGAAGAGTAAGACTTATTCATAGCTTTGATATTGGACTGCTCGTGTTAACTGAAGCATCAGAATCATTGGTCATTAAAGTTGGCTTCCAGGAGTATGTTAATATTTGCTCCATGAAGTTTGAATTTAATGGCTGATACTTTGGATTATGTTTGTGGAAGGGGGAGGGATATTTTGGTTGAGCTGAGTTGATGTGAGTTGTGAGAGTTAAAATTCCCAGTCCTTTTTAATGCAAATGACCCCATTTAATAGCAGTGAATCCTTACCTTTTTAATGGTAACTAATCTTAAGTTCTTCAGGAAGTAAAGCAGAAACCTTTAACCACATTGCTCTGTAAGGTTAACAGACAAATGTTAGATCAGTGAATAATGTGGTATGTTTTATTTCTCCTGTAAAATTCTCATGAAAGTGGACCCCTTATTCAGATTGTCAGCAAGTATTTCTTTACTGATCACTTACTACAAGTGGTCACTGACTTCTAACGGTACAACTTATTAATACAGTATTTTGACTTTACAACGGGGGGGATATGCATTCAATAGAAACTGTGTACTTCAAGTACCCATGTAAATATTCTGCTTTTCACTTTCAATACAGTATTCAATAAATTATATGAGATATTCAACACTTTATTAGGCTTTATGTTAGATGATTTTTGCCCAACTGTAGGCTAATATAAGTGTTCTGAGCACATTTAAGGTAGTCTAGGCTAAACTATGATGTTCAGTAGGCTAGGTGTATTAAATGTATTTTGTACTTACGATATTTACAACTTATGGGTTTATTGGGACATAACCCCATCATAAATCAAGGAGCATTTGTATGTGCAATTTGCTAATCACTGGGAAATATAAAAAGAGTAAAAATATGGTCCTGGTCCTTAAGGACATTTCAGTGTTGTTGGGCTGAAAGAAATACATGCAGCTGTCTATAGTTTATAGTATAGTGGTTCTGCAAGTGTAGTTCCTGGAACAGTAGCATCACCAGCATCTGGGAACTTGTTAGAAATACAAATTCTGGAGCCCCGTCTGAGACCAACTTAGTGAGAAACTCTGGGGGTGAGGCTCAGCAATCTGTATTTCCACTCCCATCCCGTTGGCGATTGTCATGCCTACTAAAGTTTGAGAACCACTGGTCTAGCACGTTGACTGCCACACTAGAAAAAAAATTTTTTCCTTGGATGTGGCCCCAAGGAAATAAAATAAAAACTTCAAAAACAAAACTTCAGAAACTTTATAACAAAAATAGAATAAAAAGTTTGAAAGCAAAACTTTAAAAACTTTATTACAAAAATAGAATAAAAACTTTGAAAGCAAAATGATCCTTTCTAATTTAATGAAAACTTTGCAATTTTTTCTTGTTTTCTGTGCGTGAGTTATGTGCAACTTGAAAAATACTTCACGCGGCTCCCAAAGTAGAGATTATGTGAGTTACATATGCTTCACGAGGCCCCAGGGGCAAAACTAGTGTGAGTTAAATACAACTCACATATCATTTAATGCGCTAGACAAAGAATGATTAAGTGCTAGAAGAGATCTAAAGTACTGTGGAGGCAGGAGGATCTCTTGAGTCCAGGAGTGCGAATCTTGCCTGGGCAATGTAGCAAGATCCTATCTCTAAAGAAAAAATAAAATAAAGTGCTGTGGAACAAAGAGGGAAATGATTGATTTCAGATTGGCAGATTAGGAGGAAATGATATTTGCCTTGGGCCTTGAATGATGAGAGTTTCAGTGAGTGGAATTTGGAGAAAATTACAGTCCAGGCTAAGGAAGTAGGTTGAGCAAAACCCAGCGATGTGATGATGATAGTGTATGGTATGCTTTGGGGGACCTCCAGGTATTCTTTGGAAAATGTGGCAGGTGAATTAAACCCTCCCCTAGATTGGCCTTGGTTCCTTTGGGGATCTCAGAACTCATTTGACCCTTTGGTCTGAACTAGATCAAGGATAATACAGATCTGGGCTGGACTCATTCATTTTTTTCCCTAATATTATTACCATACATACGCTTTCACCTACAGCCTGTCCTTTCATCAGAGCACATGGCAGCCTTTGGGGTCTTTGGCCTCTGCCAGATCCATGCCTTTGTGGATTACCTGCGTAGCAAGTTGAATCCTCAGCAATTTGAAGTTCTTTTCCGGAGTGTCATATCCCTGGTAGGCTTTGTCCTTCTCACCGTGGGAGCTCTCCTCATGCTAACAGGTATGGAAAGCTCACAGATTTTAGTATTAAATGCAGATGGGTACAGACATAGAATAAACTTCAAAAATACAGGGTATTTCCTGACCACATAAGATTGTTTTCCTCCTATTTCTCTTTTCCTTTCAAGCATATAAAGTCCAACTTTTTAAATTTAGTCTACTTGTCAGCTCAGTGTTTGGATTCACATAGTACGGAATGTGTTATTAGAGCAGCTCTTAATCACACCTGGTGAAAGAACTGTATCTTACCTTGCAAATCTTTCGTCTCTTTCTCTTTTTTTTCCTTTTCTTTCCTATTGATTAGGTAGGAGAAATCTTTATATTGCTTGCCATACCCTACAACATGGCACTTGTCTAATCCCATGGGAACTGAAACATGACTATTCAGTTGGCATGCCACATTTTCCTCCTCCTCCATTTCCTCACTTCCACTTCTCAGAGGCTAATTTGATTTTGTCCAAGTCTCTGGATATCGGCTAATTCAGAGCAGGACTGGAGAGTATAGTCGATTTAGACTTGAGAGTTGGCCTTGATTTGACTAGTTTTGGCCTAAAACCCTTCCAGGAAGCATTTCTGCCTCTTTTCTTCTGAGTTTATTATATAAAACCTGACATTATTCTGCTGACTATGCTAAGAAAGGATTCTCAAGTATGAAAGAAAAGGAAGAGTAAAACTCTCTTAAGTGTCAGCAGCATGTAAGGAAAACAATCTAGTCCTTCTCTGTCTCTGAGAATCTTATTAAAATCGGAAATTTTGACTGGTTAGGATCAGATAATTTGTTTCAGGGTGTTTGTGAAATATTTATTGTCTCTTTGCTGCTAGGAAAAATATCTCCCTGGACGGGACGTTTCTACTCACTGCTGGATCCTTCTTATGCTAAGAACAACATCCCCATCATAGCTTCTGTGTCTGAGCATCAGCCGACGACCTGGTCCTCGTACTATTTTGACCTGCAGCTCCTCGTCTTCATGTTTCCAGGTCTGTCTGCTTTGTGTTCTCAAGTGGCCTTCTTCCTAGGAGTCACCATTTAATTCCAAATATGTAAACTACCCTCATCCATGTTTTCGTTGTTTTTGTTTTCTTGTTTAGCTTGTGTAGTACAACATGGCTAAGCACATTTTTCTAATATTTGAAGCTGAGTAGAAGTCAGAAGTTGAACAGTTATAGATATTGGCAAGTTCAGAGCCTCGTAGTTTTCTGTTCATTTGTGTTATAAGTTAAAATTCAACTCTAATTTTTAATTAGTGTTTTTTCTTTTTGTTTTTTTTTGAATACTTGTAGTGTACTCCTTCCCTTCTAACCCCTTTTCTCCTCTTGGCAGTATTAAAGTTCCATAATGGGCACTGCTGATTGTAAAGCCTCTTCAGTCTAAGTTATCTTCTGGCCATTCCAGATATGTTTTAGAATTTACCAGTGTTAGTGGTCTTTTTCTTTGATAAAATAACTCTTACTTTCTTTTTTCTTATTCTGAAGTTATTTGTGTATTGTAAAAAATATATATAGAGAGAAGTAAAAGAGGAAAAGGTAAAAATTGTAAGAGTTCTTACCACCCATCTCTAACTGTAAAAGAAATTCCCTAATTGAATGGAGGTTGACCTTTAATGTTCATTCAAGTCTAGGGTTCCAAAGTTCCAGTTGCACCAAGCTTTCTACCCATCTAAAAGCTGTATGATGCGCTATAACATCAAATACCAAATGTTAACATTTTGATATACATTCATCTAGTTATTTATTGAATAAGGAGATCATATAGTTTTTTTTGGATTTCTTCATAAAGAATTTCTCTGTTATTTAGTATTATTTTGTAGAAATATTTAAGATAATATTATTTGATAGTTTTTTTAAAGTACAGAGATTTGTCAAGTTGTGTAAGAAGGCAAATGGTCCATAATCTCATGCAGCAATGTTTTAATTAATATATTCCATTTTACAAATGTACTATAATTAACTAGATCCTTATTGTAGGACATTTAAGTAGTTTCTGATTTTTTGCTACTTTAAGGAGTGCTGTAGTAAACATCTTTGCACATTTCTATGATTGTTTTTTTCAGGATAAATTCCTGGAAGTGGAATTGCTGGGTTAAATGTGTGGAATCATCCAGTCATATAATGAAGATACTTTGCCTTGTAGGTTTCTGCCTACAGGACTCAGCTGCTTACTTCTCCTTCCCTCTTTTGTAGTTGGCCTCTATTACTGCTTTAGCAACCTGTCTGATGCCCGGATTTTTATCATCATGTATGGTGTGACCAGCATGTACTTTTCAGCTGTAATGGTGAGGAATGCCCCAGTCCTAGCAAACTTTTTCATTCCTAACTCAGATGTTTTGTTTTTTCTGCCTGGCAGGATTCAGAAAGTACTGATAATTGTGCTGATGCTTCCCTCTGAGCATTTGAGTGGCTGAGTTGTAAAGCTGTGTGTTGTTGTTGATCCTTTCCTGGAATGTATGAGACACTCATACATTCTGGTTCCGGGGTCCAACTTTCTTGGATTTGTAACCTTTTGTAAGAGGGATTTTTATACTTTGTTGAAGACTATGACCCTGGGTGTCTTAAAAATGGAGATAATAGACTGGGCGTGGTTGCTTATGCCTGCAGTCCCAGTACTTTGGGAGGCCAAGCTGGGAGGATTGCTTGAGCCCAGGAGTTTGAGACCAGCCTGGGCAACATGAGACCCTCTCTCTACAAAAAAATAAAAAAATTAGCCAGGTGTGGTGGTGTGTGCCTGTAGTCCCAGCTACTTGGGAGGTTGAGGTAGGAGGATTGCTTGAGTCCAGGATTTTGAGGTTACAGTGAGCTATGACCACAGCATTGCACTCCAAGCTGGGTGCCAGCATATGGTCCTGTCTCTTAAGAAAATAAAAAGTAAAAAAGGAGATTTTTTGTTGTTGTTTTTTTCTTGAAGGCATGGGAGGATTACCCAGTGCTAGACTGTTAAAAGAGAGGAGGGACTTTTATATATCATAGTAAAACAGTATTTCTTACAGTTTTTTGATCCCAAACCACAGTTAAGAAATATATTTTATATCATATCGTTACTTAATGTACACATACATATGTACACATATGTAACTGAAACAAAGTTTAAGAAATAACATTTCTATCAAGTATTAAGTGTTTTCTCCTTTCATGGAAAAGTCATATTTGATGAGAACCTTTAAATCGATGTCTTATCTAATAGGTTGAAGTCTGTAATTTATAAAATACTGATTAGACTGATCATTCTTCCTATCTCTGTTAGGTGCGTCTAATGCTAGTGTTGGCGCCTGTTATGTGCATTCTTTCCGGCATTGGAGTCTCCCAGGTGCTGTCCACATATATGAAGAATCTGGACATAAGTCGTCCTGACAAGAAGAGCAAGAAGCAACAGGATTCTACCTACCCTATTAAGAATGAAGTGAGAATTAAGCAACACTAGGAAAAGGCTTGGGAAACTGTATGGGTGTGTGTGCTCACGTGTGTGTATGTGTTTGAGTGGGAGAGTAGAACAGTGTCATAGGTGGTCAGAATGAACTCATATAGCCCCTGACGTATTTTGATTCATATCATCTACATTATTGACTGTGTGTAAGAAGCTGTCCTGTGTTGTGTAAATTTAGTTTGGTTTGCTACACAATTCTTCTTCCTTATTTAGGTGGCAAGTGGAATGATACTGGTCATGGCTTTCTTTCTCATCACCTATACCTTTCATTCAACCTGGGTGACCAGTGAGGCTTACTCTTCCCCTTCCATCGTGCTGTCCGCCCGAGGTGGGGATGGCAGTAGGATCATTTTTGATGACTTCCGAGAAGCGTATTATTGGCTTCGTCACAATACACCGGAGGTGAAGATTTAAGAGGAGTGGGATTGGGGGGTGGGGTGAAGGGGAGACGTTTGATCTTGTAGTGAATCATATAGCTTTTAGATATATGGAAAGCTCGATGAAATTGGAACTTTGGAACTCTACTTCTTGGATGAGCCTTAAAAGTCAACCTCCATTCAATTTGGGGATTTCTTTTACAGTGACACTTACTGATAATTATCTAGACTTTGCTTGAATACTTTTATTGACATGGTGATTTTAACATGAGGTAGAACATCTCAATTATAAAAGAAGAAAAACATTATATACTTTCACTATAGAAAAATCAAAAGATAAAAGCAAGAAAAAAGATATAAATCTTATATAAAGTAATCACCTAATGATAACCACTTGTAACATTTTAATTTGTACCTTTTGAGGATCTGAAGTGATTTCCTTTGCAATACCCATAGGGAATAGCATTTCTGAATCAAATTTACTAGGGGTCAAACTTTAAGAATCTCTCAATCCTTGTCTATCATATCCCTTGATTTGTGTTTCTACCTCATCTTTATAATAACTAATTTTTTATCATAACTAATTTTTGTGGTATTAAAAGGTTTATTTAATAAAATCATCTAATGATGATAGGCTATTTATTTGGTTATGTTGTACAGTCTTGCATACCTCCCATGCTTGTTTTTTTTTTTTTTTTTTTTTTTGAGACAGAGTCTTACTCTTTTTTGCCTGGGTTAGAGTGCCGTGGCGTCAGCCTAGCTCACAGCAACCTCAAACTCCTGGGCTCAAGCAATCCTTCTG